>PVJL010003640.1:0-89780 GCA_004026885.1 Lyroderma lyra
CATTTGACAAAATCTAGCAGCCGTTTATGATAAAAACTCTCAACAAAATGGGAATACATGGGACATATCTCAATATAATAAAGGTTATTTATGATAAACCCACAGCTAATATCATACTCCTGGGGAAAAGCTAAAAGCACTCCCCTTAAGATCAGGAACAAGAAAAGGATGCCCACTGTCACCATTCTTATTAAACATAGTATTGGAAGTCCTAGTTATAGCAATCAGATAAAAAATAGAAATGGAAGATATCAAAATAGGAAAGGACAAAGTAAAACTATCATTGTTTGCAGATGGCATGACACTATATATAAGGAACCCCAAAGACTCTACCCCAAAATTATTGGAACTGATAGATAAATTTAGTAAAGTAGTAGGATACAAAATTAATATCCAGAAATTGGTTGCGTTCTTATACACCAATAACAAACTAGCAGAAAGAGAAATTAAGAAAACAGTCCCATTTACAATTACATAAAAAAAAATACCTAAGAATAAATTTAACCAAGGAAGTAAAAGACCTGTACTCAGAAAATTATAAGACACTGAAGACAGAAATTAAAGTAGGGACAAATAAATGGAAACATATGCTCATAGATCAGAAGAATATAGTTAAAACTTCCATTCTACCCAAAGCAATCCATAGATTCAATGCAATTCCTATCAAAATACCAATGGCATTTTTCACAGAGGTAGAACAAATTATCCTAAAATTTACATGAAACTATCAAAGACCTAGAATAGCCATGGCAACCCTATGAAAGAACAAAGTTGGAGGAATCATGCTACCAGATATCAAATTATACTACAAGGCCACAGTTATCAAAACAGCACGGTACTGGCATTAAAAACAGACACACAGATCAGATCAATGGAACAGAATAGAGAGCTCAGAAATAAATCCATGTCTATATGACCAATTAACTATTACAAAGGAAGCAAGAATCTACATTGGGATAAAGACAGTGTATTCAATAAATGGTGCTGGGAAACCAGACAGATGTATGCAAAAAATGAACTACCTTATGATGCCATATACAAGAATAAACCCAAAATGGATTGAAGACTTAAATGTAAGACCCCAAACCATAAAACTCCTAGAAGAAAATATAGGACGTAAACTCTCAGATATTACCCTTAGTAATATTTTCACTGATGTATCTCTTTGGGCAAAGGAAACAAGAAAAAATATAAACAAGGCTACATCAAACTGAAAAGTTTCTTCAATTTCAACAAAGCAAACCATCACCAAAACAAAAAGACATCTTACTGAATGGGAGAAGATATTCACCAATGAAACATCTGATAAAGGCTTAATATCCAAATTTATATTTAAAAAAAAAACAAAACCCAAAACTCATACCACTCAACACCAAAAACTCCAAATCTAATTAAAAAAATGAACAGAAGACCTGAAGAGACATTCCTCCAAAGAGGACATATAGATGACCAATAGACATATGAAAAGATGCTCAACGTCACTAATCATCAGAGAAATGCAAATAAAAACCACAATGAGATTATCACCTCATTCCTGTCAGAACAGTTATTGTCAATAAATTGACAAATAATGAGTGCTGGCAAGGATGCAAAAAAAAAAAAAAAGAGAATCCTCGTGCACTGTTGATAGGATTGCAAATTGGTGCAGCTATGGAAAACAGTATGAAGGTTTCTCAAAAAAATTAAGAATACAACACCTTATGACCCAGCAATTCCTCTCCTGGGTATTTATCCAAAGAAATCCAAGACACTAATTCAAAAAATATATAATATATGCACTCCAATGTTTATTGCAGCACTATTCACAATTGCCAATACATGGAAACAACCAAAATGTCCATCAGTAGAGAACTGGATAAAGAAATTGTGGTACATTTATATCAAAGAGTATTACTCTGCCATAAAAAAGAAAGAAATCTTACTACTTGTAATAACATGGATGGACATAGATGATATTATGCTAAGTAAAGTAAGTCAAACTCAGGAAGACAAATACTATATCATCTCACCATATTTTGCCAGGTATAAATGCACTCCCATGTTTTTGGTCTAAACTTTCAGGGGAAAAAATCTTTTGTTTTAATTTTTTCATTCAAATTTTTATTTGTTTATATCTAGGTACTTTTTTTTGTATTATAAAGGAATTTTAGCATTTATTTTTAAACATATGGTAGAAGAAATCATATGTAATAATTATAAAACAAGAATAGATACAAGGTACAAGAAATTTTATGTATAAATTTTTTTTTATAAAAAATGACTATCACATTCCAGGGTATTATTTTGCATATGAATTTTATTATTAATTTCTAGAGTTACACTCTTAACTCAGAAGCATAAATAAAAGAATTTAAAATATTTATATAGATAAGAAATTAGCACTACCCATGTGTAATGTGCACTCTTATTTTTCCCTCACAAATTTGGACAAAAAAGTGTGCATTATACACAGCAAAATAAGGTATATATGAAATCTGAACAACAGAATAAACAAACAAACAAAACATAAATAGACACATAGATACAGAGAACAAACTGATGGTTGCCAGATGGAAGGGGAGTTGCGGGGCTGGGTGAGAAAGGTGAGAGATTAGAAAGTACAAATTGGTAGTCACAAAATAGTCACAGGGATGTGAAATACAGTAAGGAGAATATAGTCAATTATATTGTAAAACCATTTATGGTGTCAAATGGGTACTAGCCTTATTGGGGAATCACTGATTAAATTATATAAATGCCAAACCCTGATGCCGTAGACCTGAAACTAATATAAAATAAGATTGAATGACAACTGTAATTAAATATACATATGTGTGTGTATGTATGTATGTGTGTGTGTGTATGTATGTATATGTGTGCATGTATATATATATGGCACCTTACCGAGCTGTTTGTACAGTGCTGCCAACATAAGCGCACAGTGGCAAGTACACAAACTTAATTGTCAGATTTTTGGGCACGATGACAGCTCTAATGGCCATGCCAGAAAAAGAGTTACAAAAATTGCTTTGAAGGGTGGACTAGGCACTGGCATTAGTGCATAGCTTCCCAAGGGGAGTATTTTGAAGGTGACCTTAGTGATATTCAGAGATGAGGTATGAAGCACTTTTTCTAGGATGAGTTCACAAAATTAATTGTCTGACCTCATATATAGTAATGGGATGTAAAGTATAACCAAGGGAATGTAGTCAATGGTATTGTAATAGCTATGTACAGTGTCAGATGAGTAGTAGACTTCTTGTGGTTATCACTTTGTGAGGTGTGTAAATGCCTAATTTTTATGTTTTTCATACACCTGAAATTAATACTAAGTACAAAAATAAATCAGTAAGTTGGTGTAACCACTATAGAGAAGAATATAGATGTTTCTCAAAAAATTAAGAATAGAATTATCATATGACCCAGCAATCCCTTTTCTAGGTATCTATCCAAAAAACTCTGAAAACATTTATCCATAAAGATACAGGTACTCCTATGTTCATTGCAGCATTATTTACAGTGACCAAACATGGAAACGACCAAAGTGTCCCTGGCTAGATCATGGAAGAAAGAAGATGTGATACAAATATGTAATGGTTTATTACTCAGCCATAAGAAAAGGTGAAATATTGCCATTTACAACAACATGGATGGATCTTGAGGTTATCACGCTAAGTGAAGTAAGTCAAGCATAAAAAGTATGACTTCACTCATATGTGGTATTTAAAAGTAAAAGTAACAAGTGAACATGACAAACACAAAAACAAAAATTCATAGACACAGACAACAGTTTAGTGCTTACCAGAGTTTAAGGCAGGGTGGGGAGAGGTAGAGTGGGGAAAGGGGGTTAAGGAGATTTG
Organism: Lyroderma lyra; assembly: GCA_004026885.1. Classification (NCBI taxonomy): domain Eukaryota; kingdom Metazoa; phylum Chordata; class Mammalia; order Chiroptera; family Megadermatidae; genus Lyroderma; species Lyroderma lyra. The sequence goes on from PVJL010003640.1 coordinate 3,840, forward strand.
ACTTGGGGTGGTGAACACACATTGCAACAGATAGATGATATATTAGAGAATTGTACACTTGAAACCTATATAATTTTATTAACCAATGTCACCCAAATAAATTTAATAAAGTATAAAATGAACTACTTGGAGTTCTGCATGTTATGCTTTTTCTTACTTCACAAATGTTTTAAACTTTTTCTAGCCTATTTCACATGGAGCAGTGTTTACAAGGTATTGACAGTAATGAGACTGTCCCACGATTTTTTTATTTCTTACCAAATCTTAATGGTTTTCAAGCTGTGTCCTAGAAATCACAGTGTCCTACCGAGCGTATTGATAGGTATTCTTAGGCAAAATGGTTGAATGGTCAAATGAATCTGGGAAAATCTTTTTATTACAGCTGTCTTTTAGAGATTAATAATGTGCATTAGCATAATGAAATCTATCTCTACACTCTCAGTGAAAATATACATTTTGAAATCTTTTTGGAGAACAATTTGGCAAAAATCTCTTGATTTGCAAATATACGTTTTGGTAACAAATTAGCACACGGACTCTTTTTTGCAACAATTGTAAAATAATGGTGTTTTAAAAGAAGGCAACCACAATTGATGGCGCAATATTAAACAACTGATGCAGAAAACCACATTTGTGTTTTCTGGGTGGGTGTCAACATGAACCAACAGCAAGTTGTAGTCTGGAGGAGCAAATGGCAGCAAGGCACAGGTCGTATCCTAGGCTAGTGAATGCTTATAAAATGCTCCTTAGGATTCTTGTTTTGTTTTCTATCCTGATGAAAAAACAATGTGATTTTGGCCTATTAAAAAACAACCAGAATTATGGCTTAAATCACACAATACATGTAGATGAATTCAGTATCTGTAGCTGATTTTGAGAGTGTTAGTACTAGAGTTGCAAATAACTTTCGGAGGGGATGGAGGGACATACCACTGTTTCGTCATATCTAATAAAGTAAGTTGATTTTATTGGGAACAACTATTTTGAAACACGAGAAAAAAAAACACAAGTCAGAAAGGCAAATTTGGAGTGCACATTTAAGCACCATGCAAATAACAGAGTTCCCTGACCCAAGAGCCTGTCAAGTATGCCCTAATGGGACACAAATCTTCACTGTGGGGGTGGATTCACCTCTCACTGCCTTCCTTACACCAGGGTTTCCCGGACACAGTACTGACATTTTAGACTAGATAACACCAGGGTGTTGGCGATGTCTTATGTGTCGTTAAATGTTTGACAGTATTCCCAGTCTCTACCAACTAGATGCCAGTAGCAACCTCCTGTCCCAGTAGTGACAACCAAAAATGTCTCTAGTTGTTTCAAATGTCCCCTGGGGCAAAATCTCTCACGGTTGAGAACTGGGATTGGTTGGTTCCTTGTACCAATCTCTGAAGAGGTAAATTAGGTATCTAAACATTTGTTCTGCTTCTATGCTTACCAAACCATCTACTGAACCACTATTAAAGAATGGTTAAAGTCAAATTATCTGGATTTACAACCCAAATATGCCATTTATTAGTTTCTTGACATCTCTGTGCTTTAGTTTTTTTTATTTCTAAAACAGGGAGAATAATAGCATCTACCTTACAGGTTGTTGAAGAGATTGGATGATAACTTTTGTAAAGCACATCAATCACTGCCTGGCACATAATGTTTTATTAATCATTTTAATTAATTACTATTACTTTCACTTATGCTCTCTAAAAATCAATGATTCTGTCTATTGTACTTGACATTTCTCTTTATTAATTAATACATTGATATTCAGCTTTCTGCTCAAGTCTTCTGTAATTTTGGTAGGGGCAAACCAGAATCTCTGAATTTAGTCAACTGATGGACTTGGCAGCACTGAGACTCTGCAAGCTGAGAAGAAGACTGTTTGTTGCCATAAATTAATTTTTAAAAATAGAGGGAAGTCTCTGGGTAGCCATTTCATTAACCTTCCCTGATGACAACTCTGTCTCACTACCGGCCATCTTCTCATTTCAACAAGTTATTATTTAATTACATATATGCAATCATACTAGCTATAATAAAAATAACTCAATGCTCTCCCCTCACATATAGTTAAGTGGCCACATACATACCAATTCACCTTATCTATGAAATAATACCACTGTTCAGCTAAAGAGACTCTGAGGTCCCTCTCAACACTAACATAACCATCAATATCAATATTCATTAATAATTTTCTTAACAGATTAACAAGCCTTATGTAGAGAAGAGGGGGCTTTGGGAATTGGAAAATTATGAAGGTCAGTTTGATGGGTGGGAAATAACCCTGAGTGGGTCTTTGCTGGGAGGAACCCTGGGATACACAACATTAGGTGCACAAGGAAACCATCCTGAAGATACGCCTCTACTTCACAACTGTGTACAGGTTCACTGCCGTTCACGGACATCCAGAGCTGGGTCATAACCACCGAAGGTAAAGGAAGCACCGAGAGCACATTATTGACATCGCGCCCTAGTGACAGAATTTGAAGAAATCACTCTTACTGAATGACACGTGAGAGGTAAGCTTTCGTTTTCTAAAGAAGCCTGTAGTGCTTGAATCAACTCCTGAAGCGACAGCTTAGTTTTACTGACAACACAGCATGGATGCTCTTTCCTCCAACCTGTGAGCAGTACCTTGACTTTGAGAGTCCCGTTGTCACTCTCTGCAGCTTCAAAAAAAGGGGGGAGGGAAGAACGTGCACTGTCTGATCCCGTGGTTGTTCGCCACCACTCAGCACACTGCCACCCAATATGCTCTGATGTCTGCATCCCAGATTGTGTCACATCACCCATGATTCCATTTCCAAGGTACAATGTACCCTTAATATCAGACTGTCATAAAACTGTTCATGGAACAAGGTAGGATGTAAATAAATAATATTATCATGAAAAGAAGTATTTTTCTATGCAACTTCAGTGCATTCTTTCATTACAATAAATGGTGTGGGGTGCCTCTAGTCCTAGGAAGCCAATTAAAATTAAAATGTGAATAAGAAATACTGAAATTATTGGAAATGCTGATTCAGTCTGGGCATGGTTAAGTTAGCTTTAAGAAGAATATTTATCTTCTGCATACGCAATCTTCCTTCAACAAAAAATTGAAAATAATCATTAGCCTGCTCTTATACATGTAATGAAACGAATTTTTGTTCTTGAACCAGGAGGCTTTGTTTGATCTGGGATTAAAATGGCACTCAAAGGATTTGATTTTTTTAATTTTTAACTATGCCTATCTCTTAAATTTGTTCCCACAAGCCACTTCAAAATAAACAGCTGGCTTTAGGTTTTTGAAATTCAATGTTGAACTCATTTGTTGTGAATAATTACATAGTTTGCTTTTATATCTAAATGTAAGTGGAAGGTATAAATTCCCATGGATGTCTACCACTTTGCAGATTCAAGGTGTTCATTATTACTGTTAGTCTGTAAAGGTGGGAACTTTCTTTTAGTCCCTGGATCCTGAAGGGACCACAAGTAGGAACTGCAATGTTAAGGAGGGCTTACTCTAAAATGCTCTTAACATTTAGTTACATGTGCCTGGATTCTAAATGTGTTTACTCATGAAAGAATGAAGTAAATAAAGTAGTCTGAATTGCTCTAAAATGAAAACGAGATTGTTTTGTAAGTCTTTAGCACATTCTACGTGCTCAATGAATGTAGGGTCAATAAGTAATTGAACACCTGAAGTCTTTTCATTATTAAATTATTCCTTGTTTTATTCAGAAAGAAAAACCATGATTCCATTCTCTTACAGGCTAAGTTCAGAGCATCAGAGTAACCAAAAACAGAAAAAAAAGCAAGAATCAACTTAATTTAAATAAGTAAAATTTGCTTTATAATGATGAAAGAGTCTCCTTTGGCTGCCCAATAATGCCACCTCTCTCAACATTGTGTCTCTATGCTGGTGCCCCTAAACTCTCTATATAATTTTTATATGGAAATCAGTTGCAACCTGTATTTCCTGGAAACGTTTGAATGAGTGGTTCTCCTTCCATTGGGAACTAGGTGAATCTGCATAACTGACGATGACAGGCAGCAGGTGCAGGGTCATGACAAGGAGATATGTTTAAAGTGTAGCAAGATTATGAAGTAGGATAGTGTACTTACTGATTTTCCCTAATATTACATGCAACTCTGCTTCTCTGCTGCAGCCCTTAACATAAAGTAAGACTTAGATAAAGTCCTAAACTCATCATAACCCATAAAAAACCCAAATGCATTGAAAAGCAGAGAGAAGTCCAACCACCAACACTAAATGTGTCTTAACAGGACCCAAATTCTTCAAGTTTGTGGATTTTTAAAAAACTGTCCCTAATATTTTGCTTTAATGAAATTTCAAAGCAAAATTTTTCTAAAATTTAATTAAGTAATAAAATCTTCCGTGTCCTCTCTTGTTCAAAATGATTTTGTGCCTAAATAAAATGCTTTAATTTATATTTATTAACAATGTTTTTCAGACCCTTGAATGTTTCAGTATGCCAGATTCAAAACATTTATAATCAATTAGCTTATGCTAATTTTAAAAACCTGTCCAATATCATTTTTTTTATGCCCTACATTTCAGGTTTTCCTCGAGAAATTGTAAGACACGGAGTTCCTTTATTTTTGCATTATTTAGAATGCAGTTGGCTTCAAATAACAAAAGAGCCAAGAAAATACTTAAGCATAAAAACATAACATAAACATAACAAGAAATTCAGAGAGGTAAGGTAATTGCAGGATTCATTAATATAATGATAACACAATCTGATCACTTGACCTCTCTGTTCTGCCATTTCAAACTTAATATATAATTCCTTTCTGGTTGTAAGAGGCTGCAGCAATTTGAACTATCATTTCCTTCTACAATAATTTCTCAAGACCAGGAGAAAGGATTTTTTTCTTTTGTCCCTTTTTAGGAGTTAAGAAAACCTTCCAGAAGACTCTCAACCAACTTCCCTCTACATTTCACTGGACAGAGTTGCCCTCTATTCACTTGCCCACTGCTAAATCACTCTCTGGAAAGGCAAAAAGGGTAACTGTGCAACTGCTGTGGTTGTTAGACCTAATGCAGACCCACACCCTGAGCGCTGGCCCTTACCCCAGCCTCCCCTGAAGAACACAGGCAGACAATCCATGAACAAAATTGGGATTCTGTGTGCGAAGATGGGGTCAAAGGAAGAAGGGATGAGAGTTTGGCAAGATACTCATCCATGCATGCATGTCTTTACATCCACTAGAGCGTTTTTCACGTTGCTTCTTCTCTACTGCAACCTGATCAATTTGGGCCCTAGAGTTAAGGATCTAAAGTTGGGATGCATTGAAGAAATTTAACATTATATGCTTGTAAGAAACCTGGGGTTTTCACTATTAACTCCCATACTCCCCCTATTTGTTTGTTTGTTTTTAAATCTGATTTTCAAGGAGAATTTTCTTCTGTTTCTCCAGTGGTTCAGAAATTTATAATATCTTACTTGAACTCCAAATGTCACTAAAAATACCAGTCTCACTCCCTAGGGCCTGACTTAAAAAAGTTTTGTATCATTTAAACTACAAACACAAACAAAAAACTTAAGTATGATTCTATTTGAAATAAAGATCAGGATTAGTTGATTAAGACTTTATAAATGTTAAAGTATATTATTATAAATGCCTGTATCTCTTTTTTTTTGGCGGGGGGGAGGGTTGGTTCTCTGAGCGGGGATCGAACCCAGGCCACGGAGGTGAGAACACTGAAACCTAGCCAGTACACCAACAGGGAACCCCCCATGCCTGTATCTCTTAAAAGGGGAAAAGTAAAACTTAGCTACAATCACATCACATGAGATAGGAGCATAGTCAATTGATTAGGCAATAAAAGCAGATTTGGAGTCATAGTAACAGACCATAGATCTGGTGAGCGAAACGGTAGAATCCAGAGGCCATTGATATTGATAGGTGCAGCACTCCAAGCTCTGTAAACCAAGGCAATTTTGTAAACTCCCAACTGTTTGCAGTAAGAGTTTCTCATACTATGCAACTGACAAAAGAAAAAAAAAAAAAAAACATTTGACTAAGCAACCAAGGAAAGCTTTTCCCCCCCAGAACTGATTTAGGATCATTTTAAATATTGGAATCTACTGACTGTTATGTTAATCTCTGCTTACTGTTTAGTCATGAATCTGCCTAACTAGACCTAAAGCATAACTGATTACAAATATCCTTAGTTATTTGTATTAGATATAAATATTGTTATTCCAATAATTAATATTTTCTTGGTAGACAGATTTCATAGAAAAGATCTCCAGAGCAATACAAATTTCTACAGGATAAAACAGGGTGTGTTCTATTCTCTCTTTTTTGTTTTTAGTTCTTCTTTAATGACCACTTTAGGATAAGCCATATATATGTTCATAAACCAGGATAAACTGAAAAGCATACTTTGTAGTAAATAATGATGCCCTATTACTACTAAATAGGAGTGGACTGTATGTTCACCAACTGACCTTACTCATTTATTACACCTAGAATGAATAATATCAATCAACTATTCTAAAAGTGAAATTATTTCTGTAGGTGTTCCCCATGTCATAATACATGTAATATTATGTGCCATGGACAGATCATGCAATTTTTCATATATTTACTCATTTTATTTTCACAGCAAGTTTCTAGGCAATATTTTTCTGTTTTTCAAATGAGGGACTGGGGTAAAGAGAGTAATTTGATTGCCAGGTGTTGGTGAAAGAGCAAGTGAGCTGCCATAACCAAGCTCTCTCATTTATAGATCATGATGTCTGCTTCACAAATAGCTTATCTTGATGCATAATGCAGACCTAGTAACATTCAAATCTAGTTACAGGAATGTTTCATAGGCATTTTGTTTTTTCTGAAGTAAATGCATTGTAATAATGCTTTACCATATTATCAAGCTAAAAGTATTTTACTGAATTTTAATAACAGTTCCTCAGAGATATATAGGTAATATTATGTGATCTAAAATATGTTTAACTGGAGTCCCAGAAAAGAAAAAGAAACAGAAATCAGGAAAGCAAAAATATCAAAGAAATAATTATCTAAATTCCCCAAATTCGGTCAAAAGAAATACCTTTAAAACCCAACAAAAAAAGTGAACTCCAAGAAGAATAAATACAAAAATAACCATACAAGTGTATACCACAATGACTAAATAACTAAATGACTAAAAACAAAGCAAAAAGATAATTTTGATAGTAGTCAGCAAGTAATGACACATTACATAAATGGGAACAGGACTAATAGTGGGAAATTTTAACAAGCTTAAAGAAAAAAAAAACCTGTTGGTACAGAATTATATATCTAGCAAAATATACTTCAAAAATAAAGGCAAAATAAAGATACTTTTAGGTAATTGAAGGAATTCACTGCCAGTATATTTTTGGTACTGCCAAAAAAATAAAAAATGCTAAGGAAAATTCTTCAGGTTGAAAGAAAATGATACAAGACAGCAAGCTGTGTTTACAGGAAGTGATGTCTGAAAAAATACAAAGAACTGAACTGATTTTTCTTCCTACTATTCTTTAGAAGACATATAATCCTTTAAAATAAAAATGATGTCATTGAATTGTCAGGCTTAAAACAGGAAGATGTCATATACGTGACAACAGTAGCACCAAGACAGAGACAATGGGATTTTTACTGTTGAAAGTCTTACATGTTATGTGAAGTGGCATATCGACATGTTAGACTGTGACTTAGTGCAAACCTGAATAATCAAAACTGTATGATGATCTTGGCATAAGAAAAAATTGATAAATGAAACCTATGAGAGAAACCCCAGAGATAGACCCTCACTTACACTGTCAATTGATTTTTGATAGATACCAAAGCAACTGAAAGAATAGTCTTTTCAATAAACATTGGTGGTACAATTGGATATCCATATGGGGGAAAAAGTGAATTTCGATGTCTACCTCATTCTATACGAAAAGTAATTTGAAATTAGACATAAAAATAAAACTATCCACTTACTTAAGACACATATCAGAAAAGATCTTAAATTCTTAAAAGGAACACAGAAAGCAGTAATCATAAGGGAAGAAAATGATAAATTAAATTTTATCAAAATTAAAAACTTTTGTCAATCAGTAGACACCATTAAGAAAAATGCCCACAATTTCACAATAAAAAGAAATTATCAACAAAACTAAATGTGGGCAATAAATTTGAACAGACTTCACAGAAGAGGGTACTAAAAAGTCACTACTAAGCACATTGAAAAAGTATCCACATCTTAAGTCATCAGAAAAATGCAAATTAAAAACACAATGAAAGATTAATATATATTTACTAGATTGGTTAAAATTAAAGGTTGACAATTCCAAATTTTGTGAGACGATAGGGCAACTGTACCCTCATACAATAACAAGAGTGTAACATGGTACAATCTCTTTGGGACAAGTTTCAGTTTTTGTTTTTGTTTTTGTTTTTTTCATGTTAAACATGTACCTACATTAGAATCAATCAATTCTACCACTAGGTATTGATAAAAAGACTTGAATGCGACTGTTCATAGAAATTTTATTCATATTAGATAGACATTAAAACCAACTCAAATGCCTATCAGCGTGAGAATGAATAAATTGTTACTTATTCTGAAACACTAATCATCAATAAAAATAAATTACTGATGAATGCGACAAGATAGACGAATCTCTCAACATAATACTGAATGAAAGAAGCCAAGTTATATATATTCTTCAATATGGAGATTAGGACACATCAGCCATCTTGAAAGGGGTATTTATATTTACATTGAGTAAAATTGTCTTATAATAACCTTTTCCTAGAAATGTATACTCAATAAAACTGTTTCATTTTTTAAGAATGGTGGTATTATAAAGACATTTCTAGATAAATGGTATCAACTATGTGAACCTGAGGAGGATTAAATGAACTTTCAAGGGTAAAATACTTAACATAGTTCCTCACACATGTTAGCCACCATTACCAACTTGGTAGAACTATGATAACTTTTATCATTATTATCTTATATAAGAGTATTTATCTCCCTTAGCAACTTCTATTCTGTAAAAGAAATCAGTTTAGTCTTTTACTCCTTGGCAAAATAAGTAGCAAATTAATGAGAAAACTTTTCCATTATGATTATGATAAAAATTTATCCAAATGTCCTTTCTTCAATGTGTCCAAGTATGCATGTGAAGCCCATCAAGTGAAATTTCTTTGAGTAGCCAATATTGAATCTATGCATTAAACCCATGTAGTTGTTACAGAAAAGCTTCTTCCACACTCTTTCAGATTCTCTTAACCCATTTTGTATGGTTTTTAAAAAGTTGTACTTCTCCCAACTATCAGGAGCTATGTCATCAGATTCATACAATAGGAGTGAAGATTGGGACAGTAACCTTTTAAGAGACAAAGTAAACAAAAATTCAGCATTCTGGGACAACAAAGGAAGGTGCAAAATGCCAATCTACCTTGGTAGTCTTAGCAGTAGGCTGACCAGACATACCATTTTAAACAGAACAGAAATCAACGGTGCTGTCACATTTTAAATGGTACGTCTGGTCATCCTAGTCTCATTGGGCTAAATTCAAGTTGTCAGTAGGCTGACCATACATTCTGTTCGAAACAGGACAGTACTGTTGTTTTCTGTCCTGTTCAAAATAGTATGTCTGGTCAAGCAGATTGCTGAATCACATAATTACAGATTTTCACAATGTTGTCCACATAATATGTCTATTCAATTTTATAAAGATTTGCTTCTAAGGGGATTAATTTTTAAATCATCATTTAAAGAAACATGGCTCATTTAGTAGAAAAATCTTCTTAGAATATGGCATATTTAACTTACTTTAAATAAAGGAATTGTCAGTCTAGAATGTGAGGATGAATTTTGATAATACTACCTGGGCAAGATGAAATAACCATCTCTCTTCTTTGCACCAGAGGTAATGACCTTCCATTTAAGTATGAATCTTGTCAAGCTGGCTACATGTCCTTAAAAAGATGATGAAGCAGCTTCCAGATTGATTATCATCTCATAAAGTTTCTATGTCTGAACTACCATTGCCTGTTTACTTGTTTGTATCAAATTCTGATGACAGACATCAGCATCTGATATTTATGGATACCTGTGGTGGTGGGGGGGTGTAGATATAGAAATAGATAAAGGTATAGATGAAGATGTAGATACAGATACAGAGATGTCCATGGACATATGCATGGACATATACATAAATACAGTTTTTAAACCACAATACTGTGTGTGCTGCATATCCCCAGTGCCGTACTTAGCTCAGAGTCAGTGCTCAAACATTTGTTAAGTGAGTAGAACAAATAACACAGAATAAATTCTCATTTGTATTTTCCAAGGATTATTGCTTTTTATTTAAAATTTCTTTGTGAGAAAAACAGTGTTCAAGATGACTTACATAAAGGTCACAAGCCCTCCTAAAATATCTCCCCATGTTAAGCCAGTTAACTGCCTATTTGCCCCTATATTTAGCATTACCCTTCAACAAATAAGCAAGACTTAACAGTCTTGCCCCTGTCTTTCCATTCACAGACACTGTTTACTGACCTATTCCTTGAAATAATGCAAGGAACGTATTTGAAACAGTTCTGTGAAGTTGTTGTCACTGCATTTAAGAACACTATTGAGAATGTTGTTTATTACTTCCAACAATGTCCTCTTTACGAAGAACCTCAGAGAAATTTGTCAGCTCTGAGCACCAAGAAGAAATATCCAGTACTTTCCCTCAGCAAATGTACAACTAACTAGGTCTCTTTTGCTTTTGAGTTCCAGAAAGTTAGAGCTGAATTTGCGGCCTACATTTAAGTTGTGTTTAGGTACTTAGAGTTTCCATTGTAGTCTTAACTTGGGTTTTTTTTCCCCTCCATCTTGTTTATTTTTTAAATCTCTTTCACTGCAGTTTAATGTATGCTTTTTTGTCATATTTTATGCATCACTGTAAAGCAAGCTTATCCAACCCACAGTCCACAGGCCGCATGTGGCCCAGGATGGCCCTGAATGCGAACAACCTGACACAAATTTGTAAACTTTCTTAAAACATTACGAGATTGTTCTGTGACCTTTTATTCAGCTCATCAGCTTTCGTTTGTGTGAGTATATTTTATGTGTGGCCCGAGACAATTCTTCTTTCAATGTGGCCCAGGGAGGCCAGAAGATTGCACCCCTTCTGTAAACCATATCTTTGTTTTTGGAAGGAAATTAATGATAAATATTTCCTTATTTTAAATAATGTTGCTATTTCAACAAATATTTGATGGTTATCCAGTTTGTTCTAGAAATAATGATATATATTATCCCAGTTTATCCACTATAATAATGCTGTAATTGAGATATCATATATTTTAAGGTGAAGAAATTGTGTCAGAGATGTTAAGTAATCCGCCTGGAGAGCAGAATCGTACCCTTGGTGAGCAGAATCTCCAAGTCCAGGGCTCGCGTAACTAAATCCACAGCTGCTTTTGGAATTAATTCAGGTTCATTTTACATTTACTTAATAAAGTCAGGCTTATTACAGGAATACTACTAATGTTTTCAGGATGTTTTAGATTACGCATAATTCATCATCCATAACTCTGGCATCTCAGTCACAAAGATCACCCCTGTTGCTTGACCAAGTAATGTGACTAAAATAATATTTAACCTACATTTTAGTTTTCAATAATTTTTATGCCTATTCTTTCATATTTTCTTTATAGTCCCTTGAATAGAATCAAGCAGGTGTTATCCCACCAGGGAGCCATTATGTTAAAAAGATGGTAACTATAAATATCCCTGCTTAATCTGTTCAGACTATCACTAGATTACTGGGCTACAAAGCAACAACTCATAATGAGCTCGCTAATGCAGTGAATTTGGAACTTTGTGACTCTTTTAGTCACCAAACCTGTCATGTCCTTATTTATTTACACTTATTGGGCAGATTAGAAATAGAAAAGAGGGATTATCTCTAGTTTCCTAAATGTTGGCATTACTGAACTTAATTCATATTTAACACAATCAGTAGGTGGCCACCGTCTGTTATTATTGTAAATCAAATGATTTCATTTTATATACTTGCTGATTTGCCCCTTTATGCATACTTTGTGTAGAACATTAAATCTTTGTAAAAAATGTTAAACATAAAAATGAACTTAATCTTTATACAATCTCTTCAAGATCTGGACATTTTAAATTGGACTTTTATTGATTTTTGTTCATGCTGTAAGACCATCAAGTCTAAAGCAAGAATGTATGCCAAATTAAACTGAAGAACAGTAAATTATGTATTTTAAAAACTCCACTCAAATACTAAAATAAGTGCATGCCATTATACGCCTGCTATAAAAATGTGTTTGGACTGAAGACAACCTGAATATTGCAGGTTGACTTCTCCAGGAGCATATATTGGGCTGCTAAACTACACGTTCAGAGAGTTTCTCCTAGAGTGCTACCGGGAAGGAATGGAAGTGGGGGTGGGCAGCGGGAGGAATGGGGATGAGATGCAGCTGCAACGGCAGTTTCGGTCAATGGCCACACAGAGCTCAGAAGCGGAGATGATTCTTCAGAGATGTCTTAAATTTAAAGCCCCCAAATCTTAATAAGCTCTTTGTCTTAGGAAGAGGATGGAAATGTTTATACCCTTTAGATCTGGGTAGATAAATATACATTTAAATGTTTATATTATAAAAGTTAGGGGTAACTATTAAAAGATTAAAAATATTACATATAATTTCTCAATCAGAAGAGGAGAAATAAAGAGAATAAAGAGAAATACAGGAGAAACCCTAGCAAATATTAAGCACAAAATGAAAGTGCAGTGAGAAACAAACCATGATATATCAATAACATGAAATTCACATGGGCTAAAATTCCCAATTAAAAGATGGCAACTGTAAGGCAAAATAAAGAATAAAATTCAGCTCTGGCTATTTGTAAGAGACAAGCATAAAACAAGGATTGACTAACAAGGGACAGGGACATAGATACAGATACAGCTATAGACAGAGACATAGATGTCAAGATATAGAGAGATAGACATATATAAGTAATATATAATGTAGCTATTATATAGATTATATATATAAGTAATATATAATATAGCTATTATATAGATTATATAATAGATTTATTATATAATAGACATGTAATAGACTCATATATTTAATACTAACCATTATATACAAAATAACAAATTAAATAGCCTTAAAATGAAGAGAGGGATATTTCATACCAATGAAAAAGATAATCTATCACGAACTTTTTTCAGCTTTGTTAAAATACAATTGACATATAACATTGTGTAAGTTTAAGGTGAAAAATGAGATGGTTTAACCTTTCAAAAATGTGTAGTAAATGTGAAGTTACATAATCCTAATAACACAGTCTGGGAATTTCTAAAGGGAAAATAAACAATAGGCATGGACAAATTTATAATCATAGTATAATAATTTGACACTTTTTCCATTAAAAGTATAGTTTTAGTGAGAGGAAGAAAATGAATAACAAAAGAGGAGGAAAGTGTTTGACCTAATCCATACCACTTTTGACTATTTCTGAAAAGCACATTATTCATACACTCTAAAGCTGTAAATTCACCCCACCGAAAATATTCACAACATGCCAAAGGTTCTGAAGGAAGTTCCAAAAGAAGAGTTCCCAAAATGTTTCGAGCAATAGCAGCATCCCAGGAATAAATTTATAATTTCTCCAGACATCCCTGTGATGGGAACAGTACTCACTCGTCTGTGACAGTTCTGTGTGTGAGTTAGAATCAAGCTGCTTTACTTGTGTGCACCAACTTTCTAAACCTGTTAGACAGTAAGATGTTTTACAGCGAAGATGGTATCATATGTACTTTATTGTGTCTGACCCACAGGACGCATCCATACAATGTTTATGTGCTGAATAAATTAATGAATGCCCAAGGCTCTCCTTTTCATGGCATACTATTTTAAAGACCTTTTTAAAGAATTGTTTTAGGTTCACAGCAAAATTAAGAGGAAGATACAAAGACGTCCCATATATATCCTGCCCCATATATGTATAACCTCCCCCATGATCAAAATTCCCCACCAGCGTGGAACATTTGTTACAACTAACGACCTGCACTGACACATCATTATCACCCAAAGTCCATACTTTACATTAATGCTTGGGAAAGTGTAGGATGACATGCATCTGTCATTATGGTACCACACAGAGTATTTCAGTGCCCCCAAATGCTGTGATCCACATACCGTGAGCCATCCCCCAATACCTGGCAACTCTTGACTTTTTACTGTTGAGAGTTTTGCCTTTTCCACAATATCACGTAGTTGGAATCATAAGTATGTAGGTTTTTGGCATTGGCCTCTTTCACTGAGCAATAAGCATTTAAATTTCCTCCATGTCTGCTCATGACTTAATGACTCATTTCTAGTTAGCACTGAATAATCGTCCATTGTCTGGATGGACCACAGTTTGTTCATCTATTTACCTACTGCAGGACATCTTGGTTGCTTCCAAGTTTTGGCAATTGTGACTGAAACTACTATAAACATCCATGTGCAGTTTTTTTGTGTGGAAATAAAGTTTTCAACACCTTTGGGTAAATATCAGGCAATGTGATTCCTGGACTATCTGGTAAGAGTGTTTAGTTTCGTAAGAACCTGCCGAACTGTCCTCCAAAGTGGCCGTACCACTTTGCATTCTCACCAGCAACGAGAGTGTCTGTCATCACGTCCTAGCTGGCATTGGTGTCATCAGCATCGTGGATTTGGGCTCTTCTAATTGTGTGTCCTGGTATCTAACTATTGTCCTAAGTGTATTTCCCTGATGACACACTCAATGATATGGAGCATCTTTCCTTGTGCTGACGTGCCATCTGTACGTTTTTCTGCAGGAGGCATCTGTTCAGGTCTTTTGTCCATTTTTAAAATTGGGTTGTTTGTCTTCTTACTGTTGAGTTCCAAGAGTTGTTTGTATATTTTGGATAACAGTCCTTCATCTGATGTGTCTTTTGCACATATTTTCTCTGTGGCTTGTCTTCTCAATCTCCTGACATTGTCATTCACAGAGCAAAAGATTTAAATTTTAATGAAGTCCAGCTTATGAATTATTTCTTTAATGATTTGATGGTGTATCTAAGAAGTCATTGCCATACCCAGAACCACTTCATTTTCTCATATGTTACCTTCTAGGAATTTTTATAATTTTATATTTAGGTCTATGATTCATTTTTGAATTGATACTTGTGAAGGGTAGGAGGCCTGCACCTAGATTCATTTATTCACATACGGATGTCCAGTTGTTCCAGAACCATTTGTTGACACCCTATCCTGTTTTTAAAATTAAATACTTATACCATATAAGAAAATTATATTCCAGATAAATTAAAAATCTAAAATAAAAAATTAAAAAATGTTTGAATAAAATATAGGGGGATAGTTACATATACTCTGAGTAGAGGTGGACTTTCTAAATAAAACAGAACATCTATGTGCCATAATAGGGAAAAATGGAGAAATCTGACTGTCAGTTACAGAAAGTATCTGTAAAGAACATGTTAAAGAGTCAATGAAAAGCGTATGGAAATTTTTTTTTTTTTGCAAGAAATCGAAAAGAGCTGATATTTGTACTTTATAATGTGTCCCTACAAATTGATGAGAAGAAATAAAAGGAAAACTCTGAAAAAAAAATCAAAAAGAAGGAGGAAAGAAGAACAAGAGTAGGAGCAGATGAAAAATATGTGATCTGCAGTAATCAGGAATATGCAAATATAAATAAGAATGAGACATTTTCTTCACTTCTCAGATTGGCAAGAGATAAAAAGTTTCAGAACATCAAGTTTTGCCGACATGGTAGGCCCTCTAATATGTTATTTTTGAGAATGCAAATTGATTTAATCTTTTAAAATGTAATTTCAAATTAACATCTAATTAACATTTAAAATTTACATATATTTGACTCAGCAGTTTTACCTTCATAAATCCATCCTCATCTGTTGGAGATACATGTTCAAGGGTGTTTAGCCAGTGTACTTTGTTTATCTGTGGGAGAACAATAAAATAAATTAGGTTGCAACTGCAATATCGGAATGCTGTGCAGTCATTAAAAAGAATTGAGCCAACCTGTTGGTGATAAGCTGGGAAAAGAATCATGATAGAATGTGAGTCTAAAAGGTGCATAGAGAAGTTACATAAAACTTCCATTTTCATAAATATATGTGTATAGAAGAGCATATATAATGCATAGACATATATCTATATAAATACAGAGAAAATAGAATGCTACATCCAAAACCCTTACAGTAACTTTTCCAGTTAAAAATGCTGGACAGCAGGGATGAAGAAAGTTTAGCCTTTTCCTTTCTAATTTGTTCAAGTGTTATGAAATTATGGGTGATTTTCTCTTTGTGTTTATGGAGAAATATTAATAATGTTCAAATATAAAAATTTTCTGAAAAGAAAGTACAAAGGGTGTTGGGCATTTGGGTAAAAACGCAGCATGCTAGCGGAAAAGAGAAAGCCATGGAAGCTTTAGAAATAGTAGTAATAATAGGAAAGGCTGTGCAGGTCCAAAAAGCTATCATCTAAAAGGTCTCTTAGAACTCAGATTTTTTTCCTTCAGATTTTATGAAGGTAGCACTGTGTGTTTACCTATTAGGAATGGAAGGAGAAGAGAAGACAGATAGGGGAGGGAAAGGGAGGGGAGAGGACAGGAGGGAATGAACAGCAAAGAAAAAGAAAGTGGAGTGAATGAGGAGGGAAGGGGCGTTTGGTACAAAGAAGAGTTCTTGTTGGGATACCAGCAGCATTCTTAGGTAGTGAATTGTGGCACTGAACTGTGAACCAGCTCTCATACACGTGAAACAATCTGGTGGGCCCTGGCAATATGAGCTAGTAACACCAGGAAGTGCACTTAGGGACACCACTGGAGTGTCTGAGGTGATGGACCCATGAAATGATCAGAAACGGAACCAAGGTAGGAGACTTAAAAGTGGAGAGAAAATTGTGAATTCGTACTCTCATCACATATGCTTCAAGATATTACTAAATCAAAGGGATCTTGTAATATTCCATAACGATTCCGATTTATAATGAAGTTAATAATATTGTCTGGTCTTGCAAGGGCTCCATCTCAATATCGAATGGCAGTTTCTCATCTTTATTTAGCTTCTGAGCTGAGGACAGCTCGGCACAAGCTTGCCCAGGAGGCCCGGGTGCCACCCACTCACACCTACACCTCCCAGAGCATGCCACTCACAGATGGCCAATTTCCTCCACAAATGTGATTGTGTCACTCATCAGTGAATGGAACCCAGAGATTTTTCTTATGAAACCTTTGTCCTGAAGTAACCTGCTGAGGAACACACAGTAAGTGCAGGATCTATTGACTGAACCCAGCTCTTGGCTTGGTGGAGCCCTTGTTCAAAGGAGACAACACTTTTATCCTTAATGAGAATAGGAACGTGGAAAAGCTCTCTAACATGACTGAGTTCTAAAAGTGTTCTATTTTGGTTTTTATTTCTTGTTTTAAATATTTTACTTTGGCTTGGCATATAATCTCACCTGTTCAGGAGGTCTCCTTTAAATTCTGTGTAGCTACCATTCCTTAATCAGACATCGGCTAACGACCTGGGAGATTACTGCTTATGGAGATACGCATTTACTGTCTGCTAGCGAAACGGAGCATGAAATGGGAGCTATACACATAAATCTTTTTCAAACCAAAACAAGAGAGAAAGGAAACAGAACCAACACTTCACTACAAAGGCTTTGGCTTGCTATTGTTTGGAGAGGTGACTTGCTATCTAAAGTATCTTGGAATAAGATTAGAGGCTGACTAAACAATTCAAATGGAGGAAGTAGCGATGCAGACAACATTAAATCTATTACTCATTCTTTTATAGGCTAAGTGTTTCCAGATTCCTAAAACATGCGTGATTTTTTTTTTCCTGCATTGCACAAAAACTGAAAAACCTTTACAAAAGTGTGGTTACAAATAAACTTTGCATTCAATCATAATACTATTATTTTGTTAGTCTAAGCCACTGTTTAAGAACCTGGTGTTACAGTCTGCTGTTTTTATTTTGTTTCAAGTTTTTGAGTAAACAAATGTGTTGCCATACAGAAGAGATGATGAGACAAAAGCCATTATGCTTCAGATGTGCTTTGAGACAATTCTCACCATTCAGACTGCAGCCTATTTAGTTCCACAGGGGGTCTTATAAACCTGTTCCTTCTTGACATACTTTCTTGCAAAATCTTAGAGTGAAGTGGTGAAATAATAACTACTTTGCTGAGAATTTAAATTGTGCTGCAGTTTAGACTGAAGGCTCAAGGCCCTCGATCCTTCTCTTCAAGTTTTCCCTATGTCTTTGTTAGAAAATGTCATTACAATGTGTCATATTTATTGTCACGCTAACAAAGGTAACTTGAAGGTCTTTATAAAGAGATAATTAGCAGTAGAACTACAGGTGCAAGTTGCAAAACCAACTTGACCTTGCTTTAGTTAAAAAGAATGTGGGAATTTGTAACAATACAGAAGGGTCTCATGAAAAGTTATTATAGAAATGTCTGGAAATGTGAATAGGAAATCCATTAAACACTCTACTTTTTGTCTCCGTGGTTCTCTAAACATCTTTGTCCTTTCCTCTCTGTTAATCTTTTTTTCTGGTTTCTCATTCCATGTGACAGAAGATGATCAGGTCACAGGTCCTAAGATTACAGCATCTCTCAAAGCAATATTGAACTTGAGTCTGTTAAACCAAAATAAAAAAAATATGGCTTGAGTCAGGTATCTAACCCTTATATAATCAGTTACAATCAGGAAGAATTACTATTTGAAACCCACCATTATGGATAAAAATTGAGGGAGGGGAGGCCCACTTTACAATATCATTTTAAGATACGCTCTGGGATATGGCTGCTAAAGTAGCTTCCTTAGATCCTCCATAGGCAAACACACCCTTCTTCCCACACATATAGTTTTAAAGATGCCTCACATAATGATGTAGATAGACTTCTAAGATGGTCCCCAATAAGTCCCACCTCCAGATATACATATTCTTATATAATCCTTCCCCTTGAGTAGAGGCTGAACCTAGTTGCTTGCTTCTAAACAATAGAAGAAAGGTCTGACGATTAAATTCATGAACTTGCCACCATGCGTTTATGTTGGCAGCCCTGTAAAAACAACTTGATAGTTTCATAACCTTGGTATATCTGTGTCCTTCAGCTGTGTTTGTGTGGATGTGTGGCAGGATCTTGCTTAGTGGCATTCATTATTGTTGTTGTGTGGTTTTGTGTGCCATTGAGAGAATGTCAGAGTTTGAATTAGAGCAATGAACAAACATTAAATTTCTTGTTAAACTTGGCAAAAGTGGAAATGAAATCAGGGACATGTTAGTCCAAGTTTATGGGGATAATGCCATGTAGAAAACGGCAGTGTACCAGTGGATTAAATGTTGTTCTGAGAGGAGAGAAAGTGTCACTGATTAAGATAAGTCAGGGCAACCATTAACAAGCAGAACCAGTGAAAACACTGCAAAAAATTGACAGCTGTGAAAAGCACAGCAGACCAAGTAAACATTGAGAGAGAAACAGTTAGGAAAATCTTAGCTGAAAATCTTGACATGAGAAAGGTATGTGCAAAAATGGTCCCAAAGGAGCTCACTGATTTAAAAAAAAAAACAAAGAAAGTTAAAGTTTGCCAAGAGCTTTTGAAGAGGCAAGACAAAGTTTTGGGCCATGTTATCACTGGTGATGAAACATGGGTGTACCAATACAACCCTGAAACAAAATGTTGAAGTGCACATGGAAGTCAGCCAATTCTCCATGACTAAAGAAGTTCCATCAGTCTAAATCAAGAGTCAAAACAATGTTGGCAAACTTTTTTTATATCAGAGGGATTGTTCATTATGAATTTGTACCAACTGGATAAACACTCAGCCAAGTTTACTACTTGGAAGTGCAGAAAAGGCTGTGTAAAAATGTTAGACAAAAACGATCTGAACTTTTCATCAACAACTCCTGGCTCTTGCATCATGACAATCCATTAGCTCACAAGGCACTGTCTGTGAGGGAGTTTTTAGCCAGTAAACAAGTAACTGTATTGGAACACCCTCCCTACTCACCTGATCTGGCCCCTAGTGACTTTTTTCTTTACTTGATGATAAAGAAAACATTGAAAGGAAGACATTCTGGTAACATTCAAGACATCAAGGGTCATATGATGACAGCTCTGACGGCCATTTCAGAAAAAGAGTTCCAAAATTGAAGGGTGGAACTAGGTGTTGGCATTGGTACATAACTTCCCAAAGGGAATACTTGGAAGGTGACCATAGTGATATTCAGCAATGAGGTATATAGCACTTTTTCTAGGATGAGTTTGCAAACTTAATCGTAAGACCGTGTATGGCAAAGAAGATGATATATCACTTCTATGATTAGATTACAAGAGCGTGGCTTTTATATGATCAGGAGATTCACTTGATTTGCACACTTTGATGAGGCAAGTTGCCATATTGAAGAAGCCCACATGTCAAGAAATTGAGGATAAGTTCTGGCCAGTAGCCTGCAAGTAACTGAAGTGCTCAGTAATGACCCATGAGGAACTGAATCCTGCCAACCATCATATGATTATCTACCTGGAAGCACAGATCATTTGTCAGTTAAGCTTTGAGATGACTACAGCCGGGCAATATCTTGATTGCAGGCTGTGAGAGATTTGGAGACAGAGGACCCAATTAACTGTGCCCACATTCCTAACTCACAGAAGTGTGAGATGATAAATACATGTTATTTTAAGTTGCTGTTTGGGGTGGGTGGCAACTTGGTATGCAGAGATAACTAATGCACATAACATGATCTACCTATCCCATCTACAACTGCAAATGTGAGCACCCCCAGCCTCATAAGGTGATTACCCAAAGTCAGGAACTGATTCTTCATCTAGCAGTATTATCTTTGAGACATTTTGCTCCCAGTTTAAAATCTCTAGATGACATCCATTCTTCCTCTAATTTAATTTTTACTTAATTCAGGGTTACTTCTCTATACATGATAAATTCACAATTGATTTAACAAACATTTATTAAGAATCTATTACTTGCCAAAATTATTCTATGCACCTGGAGCATATCCGTGAACAAAACATAAAGACGTGCAGTTTCAGACAACAAAATGGCGGCGTGAGAGGGACCTCCGAGAAGCCCCTCCAGAGATTACGACTAAGAAAACACCCAGACCTCAACCAAGGACCCTCTACACAATGCACACTCACAGCTAGGAGACCCACTCATCACATGAGAGCACCTGCAGGCAAGCAGGGGGTTAAACAAAGGAGAAATGGAAAGAAGGGCAGGGACTGGGCTGTGGTGTCGTCCCCCTTGGAACGCTCCCGCTGGGGGCGGGAGGAGGGAGGCAGCGGCGGGAGAGGATCCGGGCCTCACTGGGTCCACGGGACAGAGGAAAGGGGGCCCACAGGAGGGCATGATGCCGCACCCACCTCACTGTGGCCCCAGGACGTGCAGACCGGTCCGTGAACCGCAGCAGCCAGACTTCACTCCGGTTCCCAGAGGAGGGGGAGCGGCGGAGCGGGGGAGCGACGGAGAGGAGCCGCAGCGCGAACGCTCCGCGGGGAGGGAGAAGGAGGGGGCTGCGTGCGCGTTTCTCCGCCCACAACCAGGATGGTCTGAGAGACCAGCAAACCAGAAAAATGAGGATGATTTGAGATGCCTCTGTGACAATTTCAAGTGGAAGAATATCAGAATCATAGGTGTACCAGAAGGGACAGAGGAAAAGCAAGGAATCAGGCAATTATATGAAGAAATAATGACTGAAAATTTTCCTAACCTGGTGAAGGAAATAGACATACAAGCCCAAGATGCACAGAGAATCCCAAACAAGAAATGTGGATTCTGGTGTTACTAGACATTATAAACCTACATCCTGGCATAGGGAAAAGGAGAAAAAACTAGACCTAATAAATATGCATTTTATTAAGTCTGAGTTGAAAATGTTTTCACATTTTAGCATCTATAAAATCTGGGTACCTCTAATAATTGATGGCATGTCATAATTTCATTAGCAGATTTCTTTCTTAGGTGTTTATAAAATAAAGGTATATCATTAAATTGTTGATTTTTAGGTTTGCTGAAATACTGTAAGTAAATTATAAAGTGTATTAGAAGATATAAATAGTATAAAAAGTTGAGTAAGGTAAAGGAGCTCGGGACTGGGGTTCCATGGGAGGCAACCAGTGGTAGCAGTGAATAGTATGGTCTGGGTAGGCCTTGCCCTGACTTATTAAGAGGTGATATTTGAAGAAAGCCTTGAAGGTGTGAGGGAGGTAGCTGAGCAGATACCTGAGAAAGAGCATTGCAGCCAGAGACAACAGCGAGGGAGAGGCACGAAGGCAGAAACACACAGCAGCCCACCGGCCCCTGTAGCTAGAGTGGACCTATCAAGAAAGACAGAAAGAGAGGGAGGCAGGGGACTTAATGGGACTCTCAGGTGGGGCCTTAGAGGTCCAGGGAAAGATGGTTTTACTGGGAATAAAGCCAGAAGAGCCACAAACAGACTTAAGATGAGTAAGAAAATCTGATTCAAATTTTAAGGAGTCACTCTGGCTGCTATGTTGAGATTAGGGTAGACTCGAGCAAAGGTTCTGCTATTATTTTACCATTTGCATTTAACACTAAAAATATTGTAAGATGGGTTCCTCTTTCTTTTGGTTCACTTCACTCCAGTGTTGGTGGGAAATTTTTAAAAAGTCATGTTTCCTGTTCATGGTTGAGGTAACTAAACCTAAGTTTCTAACTTTGTTTATATATATAGTTTGTTGCAAAAAATTTTAAAATATTGTGGTTTTATTCTTTTGTGTTTTTATTGAATATTTATTGGATGTGAGAATAAAAACCCCATGTTTTCTTTCCCTAGCATATTTTATTGTGAGTAAAAGAATTATGTAAAATATTTGTGTACCATGAATTGCATACTCTAACAAACTTCTCTTTGCACACTAGCTATATTCAGCATTACCTGTCAATAATTCTCTACGAAAGTATAAAATCTGAGTCCTTTCTTGTTAGTGTCTGATCTGCATTCCCCTTCCCTCACTTCTCATGATGCAACTGAACATATGCTTTTAACCAAAATCTATATGCTGAGCACTCCCCAAGCAACCTCTAAATCTAGATGCACACTTGGACGACCTACCAAATATCTCCACCAGTAAATTTCATAGAAACCACACACTGTATTGAGAGCTAAATTCATCACCTTCCACTCACAAACTCACTTTGTACGCTGTTATTACACACACACACACACACACACACCCCTCTCCATAGTCGCTCTTATTACTTAGTTTAGGCCTCCAGCTTTCCTTAGGCAGACAGAATGATGTCAAAGAGATCTAGTTTGATTCCCAGCTCTTCCTCTTAATATTTTAAAAAACAAAACAAAGAAATGTTGAGAATGGCACCTCATCTGCAAAACAGAGATAAAATATTAACTTCATAGAGATTTTCTGAAATCAGCTTTCATTGGACTTTGTACCTGCTAACAGTTCAATCATAATTCAATATAATTATATATAATTGTCACTATAATAATTATATTATTATGTTTTAAATAAAAGTAGATTCAAAACAGTGTCTTCTGATTATAGTTGAAATTATTTTTGAATTTTGTATAATAAACTTGTATCGCACTTTTATCAAAAAATAAAATAATCTTTTAAATGTTCCAATTAAATCAGTGCTTGTCTCCACTTTTTATTAAAATTAAGTTCTTAATCATAGGAGAAAGAACAGGCTACTAGTGATTTATTTGCTTCCTCAAATAATCATTATAGTAATCTTTCTCCTTTTAATGTTCACCATAATATTTTTTCTTTGTCTTCTGAAAATATAACTAGTAACATAATTTATGTCCAAAATGGTCAGTTACTTGATAAAATATTAAATAAGTGTCTATCTGACAGTCTCTACTAGCCTATATGGATATTATTGAATACATTGGTATTTCCTATTCTTCAAGATTTTCTTTAGAATTGCACTGGGCACTGGCACTGTCATAAGGAAGAGTGGTCCCCCCATGGTGCTTGTGGTTAATAATCTACGGACATATAGGGAGGACCAGGGTAGGGTAGTGGCTAGGAGATCAGATCGTTGAGTTGCATTCTCTACATTCAAAATCACAGCTTTATCATCACCACGTGGTGACGCCATGCAAGTTAATCGACTGGTTTTTTTATCTTCATTTTTTTATAAAATGAAGTTAACATTACCTGATGACGGGACTGTTGTGAATATTAAATAGTCAATAAATGTTAAATGTTTTTATCACATTTGGAAGAAACACAAAGGACATCAACATGTTAAAGACTGAATTCCTATGGTGAAAAGAATATATATATTCAATGTATTCACCTCAATGTTTCCCAAACTTGCTTCATTACCCTTTTCAATAATAACTTTAATAAACGTGCCAAGGAATTGGGGTTCCATGGATTAAAATGTGAAGTTCCTTTGTAAAAAAGACAATATATTTAGATCCAGAAAGACTGGCTGTCTAATCCTAACATGACTACTTATACATAAATCTCTCAGCAAGTTGAGCTTTCTTTATATGTGGATTCCTTATAGAATTGATGCAAATTTTAAATGGTAAAATATGTACAACATTCAGCGCAGAGCCTGCTACATCGTACCAGTTAATAAACGTTTTCTTCTTCCATATTTCCTATATTTATTCACTCTTCAAGAAGTATGCAAGGGTTGATAACCAACTTGCAAGAATGGAGTCCGAGGCATCCAAGCATTGCATAAGTTAGATTATCTTCTAGGGTCCGTTCCAACTTGGACATACTGTGAACCTATGATTCTAATTTGCAACATACGGGTCCACAGGCCCCACGAACATATGCTGAGCATGTTAGAGTTCTTACACAAACCTAAGCATGTCACAGAGATTTCGATGACAACTAATTCCTATCTTGCTGATCACATTTTATATTCCAATAGTCTTGAGGGGAGAGAGATTAAGAAGTCTCTCTGCTTCTTGCCCTGAGGGTGGTCACGGTTAGGAGCTAAGGGAACTTTGTTGACTAAAGTACTACAGATAGAAGCAAGCCTGCATGAGGACAAATGTTTCTTTCCAGCTCTTTGAATGTTTGTTCTAGAAGGGTGGTGCTCTGGTAGCTTACAAGAAAGTAACACTTGAGACAAGTCCTAGCATCTCTGGCCCAGCGCCTTTGCCCATCTCAGGGCTTCTCTCTTGCCACATCTTTCATCTTCTTTAGGCCTTTCTAGGCCAGCTTTTCCTCACAGTTGGAATGGGCAATGCCAAAATTCAGAATGAGCTTAAGAAAGATACAAACAAATTTCTTTGAAGAAATTTGATTTTAGATAAAAAAGCATTTCTATCAAAGCCATGAGAAGTGTCCAGATGGTTCAACTTAGCTTTTTAGGAAATTAAATTGGGTTCGGGGTACTACCCCATTCAGTGATGAACCATTAACCATTACTCTTGTCTGGCTTCATCTTGTGCACATACCTTTCAACAGTGGGGCTACACAGTGTGGTATGTGGTTAATCAAGGGTCGAGACCTGACACCCAGGAATTCTGTATTTCAGAATCCATGTCCCTTTCTCCAGATTTCCAGGAGACTTTTACTGAGGAAAAAGTTGTTCCAAGAATATGTAATGTTGTCCGGTAATGACAACATGTGGCTCTATTCAGAAGGTGCTCTCCTCTCTCTCAATTCAGAAAATTAAAGTTAGAAATTTAAAAATGGAGAAAAGAATTATCAAATTGTAGAGTTCTTTGATTTAATTCTAATGCTAGATTTGCATTTTCCTGAACCGGTTTGGATGCCAGGTCTGCTGCAAAATATCTAACAGGAGGCTTTAGAGAACAGATGCAAAAGAGATTACACTTTGCCTTAAAACAACTTGCCATTTGCATTTGGGAATTGTTAAGGGGGAGGATTAACTTGTGGTATTGGCCCATATAATACCCATTTGCTCTCTCTTGAGATTTACTTCCATTTGCTCTGCTCTACTGAAATCCTTGCTGTTTCACTAAATGGTTAATCTAATTCTCCATTAGGGTGAGTCCTGTTTGAAGTACAGTAGTCCATCTGCCAACAACAATGTTCAATAATGCAAACATTATAAATGGACTGATTAATTTCAAAATTGCACTTTATGGATTCTTGTTAGTCTATACTTACATTCATTTTGATAAGTCATGGTCCACAGGCTCACTGCAAACTTAGTGAAATCATCTCAGCTATACAAATCCATATCTACATCAGTGGGATGGGAAAACACTAAGCAGTGTATGCTCCATAGTTGACCATTATTTTATACTGATGGTACTGAATTTTTTAATTGAAGGAAAAGGATAATTGGAGGTGAACAAGAAACAGTGTTCCATGAATACCACTTCTTGAAAACGAGTGTAAATGTAGTTGATAATTGTCATGAAATTACACTAGAACTAAGTTAATAGAGCATAGTTTTATGAACTTGGCATTCTTGATCTGCTCCAGTAGGTCAACCTTGGAACTGTCCCTTAATACACTTGAGCCTCCTTTCCTTCATCTGTAAAATGAGCGATTGACTTAAACGATCCACAAGGTCCCTTTCAGATTCGTAAATGTGATGCGTAACATAGATGTTCTACTATATTATAATCAGATGTGAGGTATAAAGAGTTATTATAGATAGCTGTAATTAGTATTAATTTTGTATCACTATAGAAGAAAGATTTTTTTTTGATGTTTACTCCTCCAGTAATCACCAATTACTGTCAACATCAATAATGAATTATCATTACCATCCTTACGTTGACATTCTCTCATGGTGGAAAGGGAAAGCTTGGCCATCGTGCAGCACCTCCAGCTCCTGCCACTTGGCTCACTGGCTTCCCCTGACTCACCTCTGGGTCTTTGCATGTGCTGTGCCCTCTTCTCCAGTCATTCTTGCCCAGGATCCTCCTGACTGCACCCCTATTCGTCCTGACCAGCTCTAACTCATGCTCAGTGACTCACCTCGAGTCAACCCTCACAGCACTCTGCACTTAGCCCTGTTGTTATACAACACATTGTACATCCCACCTAGTTATGTCTCCTATTATTCTGTCAGTTTCAAAGGGCTGGGACTGCATGTGATTGTCACCTTCACACATGCCAGTACTCAGCACTATGCCCGAAGCAAGGTCCTAATAAATGACGCCAGTTGTGTGGCATAGGAAAATGGAAAGGGGTGGGTGCACACAGGGGCATTGGGAGGTAAGGAGATAACAGAAGGGCAAGTCTGGTTCGACACTGCACACTAGATGCTCAAGTATATTCCTGTGTACCCATCAGCTCTGAGAAACAGACCTTATACAACCGCATCATTCCCTGAAAGCAGGTGGGGATCAGGAGTGAGAAGGGCCTCACAAAACATCATTCACCCCATGCAGCTTCAAAGAAAACCAAAGCAAACGATATTAGAGGCTGTCTTTTCCCACAAACTATGTAAACGTTTAGTTCCTCAAATTTCAGAGGAGGCAGGAGGAGAGAAATCTATTTATTTGGATGCATATACTTTTCTGGCCTCTGAAAAAGATTTCCAAAGTGGTGTCTTTTAAAAATAGACTAAACCAATTCTTTTCATTATCTCACTGATATGTTAATAGATGTGAAAGAAATCTCGTACAGAATCAAGTACAAAGCAGCAAGCAAAATGGAACGTTCCTGGAATTGAAAAGTAAACATTTAAATGAAAGCAAATACTCTATAATTGTATTGTGTGGTGGGTACGTGTGACAACCAAAGTGTAAATGTCCCTGTTGGATTAGAGGCAAGAGATTGACAGCAGGTGGTCTAAAGTGGGTGGATGGGTGCGCCATAGGTGAGTCAAAGCAGGGATTAAGTGGACAAAAATCAACTTCTCTGCAGTTTTAATAAGGGCCTGCCAATTTCTGTAAATACTCATTTGTACAAAACCAAATAGATGTCATGAGCAGAAATATCAGCCCCCACCCTCATGACCTCACCCTTGGCTGAACATG
Organism: Lyroderma lyra; assembly: GCA_004026885.1. Lineage (NCBI taxonomy): Eukaryota > Metazoa > Chordata > Mammalia > Chiroptera > Megadermatidae > Lyroderma > Lyroderma lyra. Next base: position 31,860 of record PVJL010003640.1, read on the forward strand.
CAAGACTGGCTAGAATGGGACTTCCACCACGCAGCTGGCCACCTGGCCATGGTGAGGAGCTTCTCATGCTTAGCGGTAACGGAAGAAGGCTTATTTCATTTGCTTTTAATCTTGTCTGCCTCTGGCTATTGAGGCAGATATATTAAAAATCTAGGCTGCAAAAAGCTGAAAATACTGATTTGTCTCATAAGAAGTCTCAGCAATCCACAAATGCCTATTCTTTCCAGGTGTTAGATTTATCTTTGATTTCTCACGTATTCTCCTGAGGAATTATTTGGTAAGATAGGCTGTGTGGAAAATTAAAACTTTAATACTGCAAACGTTAAATCCTTACAAGCTCACTCAAAAATCCAGTGATAAATACAAGGCCTCAGCGCTTACTCCAGATACCTCGCTAGCAAGTGCCTCAGCCTACCACTAGTTACTGCATAACCTCCGTGTATCCAAGATGATGCTCAAGGAGGTTACTGTTTATCTCAACTTCTTCCTGGAACTGGTGCCCAGTTTTTTAACAGAAAAAGAAAAATAGGGAGACAAAGAAATCTAGCAGTGATTCTTCAATATCTAGCCCGTAATAAGCTCTACGTGTTAAACAAAATTGAGATACAGTGAAAGTGGTTTCCTTGGCAACACTAACTACAAAAGTAGTTTTCAAACTTGGAAAACTCTTGGTGCATTTTTGTTTCCCATAGATATTCAACTGACAATGTAACAAAGTCAAGAGTAAAACAATGAGGGAAATAAGGGAAGATCTAAGTCCCTGAATGTGAACAGTTTGGCTAAAGCAGAGCAACCTGGGAGTAGAATAACAGGTTATGTGTTATAAAAAGCTAAAATGGGGAAGAAATGAATTATTTAGCTTGGTTCAAGGGAATAGAGGTAGATATGAAATTCAGAGGACAAAAATTTAGTCTGTCAGGAGAAATATCCCAAAGAAAGAAAAAATGAGTAAGTAGTTCAGTTATAATATTACAGAACAGGCTTTTAAAAGAAGGTGGGTAAAACTCTGTCCTCTGGGACAATGGAATGGTGACTCGTTACATTAAAGGTAATATTAGAGCAATACGTATTCTGCACGTGAGGATTTACTCTTTTCCAGCCTTTAACTATTGTGTTGCTTTGGCTCACATGATCAGTAATAATTATTTGAGTAGAAAAGACCAAAAAAAGTAACTGTAACCTAATGCATAGGATCTCTCTAAAGAGAAAGTCAATAATAATGAGCTGGTTTTCATTCTTAAAAACAAATGAGTAAGATTTTGAAGTTTCTCAAAACAGAGCATGTTTTCCAAGCTTGTGGAAGCAGTGAGGAGCCTAATTATTGTAATAGAAGTGTTACACCTTCTTTGGAGACATGGCTGGGGCAGGTGTGGCAAGGCTGACAATGGCAGATTAAGCATTTCAACAAATCCTTAAGCATCTCTGGGGATATGTCAAGAGTCACAGGGCCACTTGCTTGATGGAGAGTCTCCGTTTACTCTAACGCCTGGTTCAACAGCAGGCACACAAGTTCCCAAGGCTGGTAGGTCTCTACAGGATCTCAGGCGAGAGGCCAAATCTGTTCTTAGGCAGTTGTAGCTCAATTGTTCTTCACTTGTCAATAAATATAGAAATACCATTTCTGATTAGAAAGGAACCATCACCTACAAATTAAATTATAGAAATAGCTTTCGTGTTCCTAGTGCCTACAGTGTGTTATTGTCAATCTTCTCAGCGATGCTACTTGCCCGCCTTTATCAATCAGGAATCTGACTGCAACTCGGGAGAAGTCCTCTCTTCTCTCTCTCTCTCTCTCTCTCTGTCTGTCTTCCAATAGGGGAGATTTTTCAGTCCAAGCTTGAATAGTAAGAGTCTAAACCAGGATTCAAACATATCTATGCATGCAGAGCTCAATTTTATTTTGCTACACTTCTGAAGTGTATTACCTGGTATTCAAAGTTTGTCACAATCCAATCCCTCTTATTGGTCAACATGTATTTTTTGTGCTTTCCTGTACAGTATTTACATATTTAAACATACTAATCATTCCCAACCCGTTTCCCTATGTCAAATCCTAATTGTTAACGATCTCACTCAAATAATTCTCCTCGATATAATTGTCTAATGCCCTGTCAAGAAACATCTTTTCCTTTGATGTCTTTTCATAACATAATGTTTCTTCTTGATTAAATAACACATTACCTTTTCTTTTTTTTAAAATTTGGATGCCTTTTATTTACTTTTATTTTTAAAATTTATTTAATTTTAGATGACATGCAACATTATATTAGTGTCAGGCATAACACTTATACTCTTATCCTAGTTTAAGCTATTCATAACTCTTGTCTGTGTGATTAGCATCTATAGTATCAGTATCGATATCTGATTTAATTAAGTTTCTTAAAAAATCTTAAACATAACCAGTGATAAAAACACTTTTGTTGAGTGGTTTAATTAATGAATAAACCCCAAATGATCCACTTAGAAGTTAGTCTCAGGTCCTCATTATCAACGCTATTGTAGAGATGGCATGTGTCACAAAAACTCCTTGAGTGGTGTATGGAAAAATATACTTTGTAGATAGTTATATACGGCTATAGGAAAATTTATTAAAAGTTACATAATATTAAAGTATCTTCTCTCTCCCAAATAGTACACAGATCTCTCCCTTGAAATAGCACAATATCTTAAGATGGTCAAGAAGTTGAAAACTGTCAGAAATAGTGACATCTGGTGGTCCAATGCGGGGGTTGTTTTGTGAAGGAGTATGGAAAGAGATCACGAAAGGCATAAGACCCTCTCATCTTGATAGACTCCTTAACTGAAAATTAAGTAAACAAGAAAATAATTTAAATAATTATAAGATAATAAAATAATTGTTAACATTCGTTGACTTCATACCTTATACCAGACACTGTTTTAATAACTTTGCATCCATTGATGCATTAATCTTCATAAAATGCTATATTAGCTACTATTGTTATTCAATACATGGATGAGAAAATTGAGATTTGCCCAAAGTCACAGTGAGAAATTGGATGAATTGTGATTTGTGTCCAGGCAGCCTGACTGCCAAGTCACTGCTCTGTTCTACGTTTGCTATAACTTTCATGTGAAGACACAAAACTTGTAATATTGACTCAAATTAAACTACTAATAGTATAAAACTAGGATTCAAAAGAACACATTGTTCTGGTTATTCTAGAATGATCTATAGTCCCATTCTAGACTGATCTTTGAATTCCAAGTGCTCTAGTATGCCTGGAATTAGACAGATGTCCAGCATTCAGGAGGACAGCATTTGTTGGCTCAGCCAAGAGGCAGCCATCCTTCTGGATTTTTGTGTAATGAGTTTGACTGCAGTACTTGGAATTTCCAATTGGAAAATCTATACAAAGAAAACAATATAATGTTAGAGTTGAATAGGGCTTATGGATATATTTTTTCATCCAGCCTTTTATTTTACAGATTAGTCAATTGAGAAATAGTGTGACTTATCATAGGGTTTGTTCCCTTTGGGGTATGTATTATTACAAAATACTTTTAATTTTAAGTGTGTTTTTGTTACCCCTTCTTATCCTTATGAAAAAATATTCATTACATATTTACATATGCTGGATGTTACACTGGTTTCTAGAGATACAACAATAAGCAAATTACAATCTCTGTACTAAAGGTGGTGTACAGTCTACTGGGGAAGACAGGCAGTATCTTGGCAATCACTGAGCCATGTGGTAGGGCTGGACCGGGCACTCGAGATCCATACAGTTACAACAGCTCATTCAGAGTTTGAGGGAAGCAGGCAAGGCCTTCTGGTGGAACTATGATTTGAATGAAACCTGAAGGATGAGAAGGAATCAATCAAATGAAGGATACAAACAAAGGAAGCAGCTTTCCAGATAGACAGAAGAGAACATACAAAACCCTGAGCTAAACCAAGAATGGGATATCTTGAGGGAACTCAGAGTAGTTTAATGAGGCTGGACTGTGGTATTCAAGCAGAAAGTGGGGGGAGATGAATCGAGGGTCAAACGGTGGTAAGTTTGCTGTGAAATAGAGAATGGATCAAAAGGGTCTTTACTAGAGAAAGGGAACCAATTAGGACACTACTGCAACACTAAAACGTCAGTGACACAGAGTTAAGCACAGCAGACAACTTCCAGAAATATTTAGAGGATACAATTGACCAGTTATTAAATGAGATAGAGGAGAGTCATTATTGATACCAGTTATTGGTTTGGGCAACTGGCAGATATTGCCATTTCTGAGATGGGGAAAATAGAAGAAATCGTGATTATATTCATGGTTCTGAAGCTCAAAAAAGTTATGGCCTGGAGGTAAAGGTCTGAGAAGAATCAACAAGTAGATATATTTGAAATGGTGGGAGGAGAAGATACTGCTTATGGCCTATCACTTAGGAGCAAGCCCAAAGAACATTAATTTTCCAAGAATTGGTAAAGCAGAGTAGCTGCAAGGGGGACATAGAAAGTGTTCATGGAAGAAGAATGAAAGTCCAGGAAGAAGCATGTCCCAGAAGCCAAGAATAAGAGCATTTCCAGAAGAAGGGAAAAGTCAACAATCACAAAAACATAATAACAATAGCAAGTGTGAGTCGACAAGCAACCGCATGACATCTGAAGCTCACACTAACCTTATGAAGTCAGTTTGATGATTATACCCATGATACAGAGGAGGATGGTAGCATTACCTAAATCACAGAGTCATTATGAGTCTATATTGCAAATGCTTCCATTCTTGTAAGAATCGTTTCTAGTTACACTGGCTTGAGAAGTATACGGGAGGCATGCAGTCAGTGAAGGCAAGAGATGGAAGAAGTGTTTAGTAAAGTGTTTTGGGATGTAGCAACATGGGTTTTCCACGAAAGGGGAACTCAGGAAGGAATAATGGAAATGCTTAGGAAAGAGAGAAGCAGGTTGGGTCAAATCAGGAAGGAGAAATTCCCCAACACGAAGGGACTGATGGAGGGGGCATGATGGATTCATAAAGATGTCCCAAGGATAACATATGTTAGAAACAGTGGTTTGCGGTCACAGTGGGTTATCAAAAACATCAGTTCCAAGTTAGAATAAGAGTTCAAAACCAACCTGGTGAACTGTCCTTCCTAGAGAATACCAGAACTGGTGACCCTATTAAAACAAAGGATCAACTCAAAGTTTTCCACTCTGACACTTTAACTCAACAATGTCTTTTCTTTCCTGCTTAGGCCAACCATAATTAACCTTTGTATTTGGGAACTGAGAACTAGTCAACTAGTCTGTTGAATATCAAGGTGTTAAAACAGCCTCAGGCTAGAGCTATAGGAGGAAGAGCATGAAGTATAGAAAGTTAAGTTCTACAGCAGGGTCAATGTGGCCAGTATTGGTAAAGATGATTATGGTTCATGGGGGATGTATAAAGATCTGGCATTTCTAAAGGTGGAATGGTATTTGAAGGTAATTGAACATTCTTAATATGTAATGTTAAACTTCCTACTTGTGAAGATGCAGAGAAAAGATATTTTCTCAGTAGAAAGTATGAGACAGTGTTTGCTGAGAGCACATCACTGATGCAGTTTAGTAAGCCCACCCAAGGCAGAATGGTTTACTTGCTATACCGGAAGAAAGATGAGCAAAGCTGAAAAAGTGGGAAGGAGTTAGTGAGATAGTAAAAGAACAACATCTACATAATGGCTCTGATCCTTCCCTTATGTTATTGAATCAATTGACTAAATTCAAAATCAAACTACAAAATATCAGTATTACAGGGTAGACACCCTAAAAAGAAAGAGAAATTGAAGGCCCTGGTCATAAACTTTATCAGTCTTAACAGAGTTCTGGAGCTTGATCTTATCCCCCAGTAAATGTTATACAATATCCAGATTCTGTTAAAACTAAATAAAGATGGGAAACAGAGAAAATTCAAAGTGTGTAATGAATTGCTCATGGGCTTACATTTTTCAATTTCAATTGGAGGGGTATCCTAATTAAACAAAAAAACTGATGAGGTCTTTTTCTACTTTCACTTTATCCTAGCAACATAGGGAATTTCTCACTTTCATGGCAACAAAAACAAACATTTATGTAGTAATTTCTAAATTTTAAAGTTCTAACACATTATTTTGCTAAAATAATTTTGAGTCCTAAATACACAGAGAAAAAGAAAATTAAGTTCAGAGAGGGCTAAAATACATATCTTCTGACCCCAAACCTCTTTCCCCTTTGCTATTAATGGTAGAAGAATAATTGACTAAAAATGAGGCTCCCTTTCTCAGAGAGAAGGCACCTTTGCACTGCCATATGAATTTGCCAACCAGGATCAGGTATAAAGAAATATAAGGTTCAAGTACTACCAAAGTACAGATTTTTATCTTTGAATATTTGGCCTTTAAAGCCATGAAAACGAATCACAGAAAAGAGTGCAAAAAAAAGTAGGAGGATAAAGAAATAAAAGTGGCAGAACCTTATTTAAGGAAATTGAGAGAGTCTATTTTTAAACAAAGAGCCTCCTGCTTCTGAGCCCTAGGAACTATATAATCACAATGTGGAAGTCAGGAAATTTATTTAATGATGAATTTATCAATTTTTTTCACAAAAATAAATGCGCCTATTGGCATACTACATGTGTGAATTAATCAATATAATATTAGTAACTAAGACAAAGAAGGCATTAAGTTAGTTGCATACCTACTATATATCAGAACTCCTGTTTTGAACTGGCATCTCATTTAATCCTTATGGAACCCAGAGAATTGTTAGTCCCATTCTGCAGATAAGGCAACTGAGGCTCCTAGCAGACACCCTCCAGCAATTGCATTGTTACTGCATGAGTAAGGCTTTAAAACAGGTCTTCTCACTGCACATTCTGTCACCCACATATACAGTGAAATGAAAAATTCAACATGCATACAGAAGACATTAGCTGAGCTTCAGAACACCAGGTAAAGTACGTCAATAGGTAGAGAATTGGCTATTGACACTAAAAGCCCCTCTGCCTCATCGTCTTCACTAAGTACGAGAATAGAATCAGTGTAAGAAATCATTACAGGTCTAGAGGTAAGAACAGGAGTGGTGTCCAGATGCAGTTCACACAGAAGGAATAGCATCTGAGCAGGCTCTGAGCTGGGACAAAATACAGCACATTCAAGAACCTAAAAGAGTCCATACATTCCTGAATGTCTATCTTGTTCACCATCTTATTCCCAATTAAGAAAAAACAAACCATATTTAACACACACGAAGTCTGTCCAGAAAGTATCCAACCATGTAGTATAAAAAATAAAGGCATTTATCACTGAATTTTTTCTAGACTCATAGTTCCTTAATGAACACATGAATGAATGAATGAATGAATGAATGAACTAGGAAGTGTGTGACTGAAAAAAGAAGAAGCATCTATAACCAAAGTTTCCTTTGGCAGCTGACAAGTGAGGATTATCTTATTGGTCGTATTGTCATCGCGTAGTAATGGTGTCCGGCAACTAAACATGTCTCCCTAAAAGTGACACGTCTATGATAATTCAATCACTTTTTATTACAGATCTTTACATACGTTTCATTTTCTGGTCTGTATGACTTTTGGGAGGTAATACGTTCTACTATTTATCTTTGTGTTTTGACCAACTAGGTCCCTAGAATACATAGGGCTCAAGCATTTATTAAATTGAATAATATTCTCATTGAGGGCAGGGATTATCCCTCTTTTGATTATCAATAGCACTTACTAGGCTCAATAAATATTGGATGAATTACACTGAAGTACTAATTTCCTACTTTTCCTATCCTTTCTTCACAGCATGGAACCAAAACTCAGATTAACAAGAATCACCACTAGCTCAACCCTTTTAGACATTACCTCTCAAGGGGCCCTTTTCTCCACTAATCTGTATGTAGCATTAACTTTTATAAACAGACTGATAACTGACCCAAAGCTTCTATTCCCAAGATCTTAGGGCCTCTCCTAATAGAAGGTGTGTTCTTAGAGACTGTATGAGGTCAAAGATCATTTTCTTACTATAAACACCGATCCGTTTAAGAAAGAACTCACTATATGACCCAAACACTGAAGGTATTACATATGAAGTGCCCCCCCATATGAACGCACACATACACGGAATTTTTCTCCAAGTAACCACATGTGCCTCCCTCACCCACATGGTACTATTATACATTATTATATTGTTATAATTAAACATATATGTATACAGTAGAGCTTTGAACAACATTGGGGTGCCAACTACTCTTCCCTTGTTCAGTCAAAAATCCACATATAACTTTTGACTGTACAGTACGCCCTTTGCATCTGCACATACAACCAACCCCAGAAGAAAAAGAGTATTTCCATCCATGGGTGGGAATCTGGGTTTAGAAATGCAATTAATATTTTTTATCTGTGGTTGGTTGAATACAAATGTAAAAGCCCCTGATATGAAGGGCAACAGTATTGATTGAAAAAAATCTGAGTATAAGCAGAACTGCACAGTTCAAAACTGTGTTGTTCAAGGGTCAACTGTCTATTATATATTATAATATGGCATCCCCGTGTAGAGCATCATAATATATAACAGAATAAATGGCTAAATAATGGAAAGGTAATAATATATGAAATCAGATACATAATGTAAAAGCTGAAGCTTTATTTGTTCTGCACCAAAGTTAAAATATTTTGTCAATATAGAAACTGAAAGAAATTATGAGTGTTCTTTTATCAGTTTTTTTAGTAATAAGAGACAGAAACCAACTGACTAATAAGAAGAGAAATTTATTTTCAGACAGCCTTCTGAAACAATTTGCATGGCTAGAGAACCCGGCTTGAAAAACATGCGGCAAATGCACGCAGGACTAGGTAACAACAGCCATCTACTGCAGCAATAGCCCGGGGAAGACCCTATTCTGTTACTGCTGGCCACTGGACAGCCAGACTCCGTCTGCAAATAAATCTCAGCAAGTCACAGACTGTGAAAAAGTCCCCAGTGTGGATGGGGTGTTCAAATGCCAAACAGCAAATATAAAACAAACAAAACGAAACAAAATAAAAGTCCGCCTGTAATTATGAAATCATATTGTTACTTACCACATCCCTCCAACAAGTTCAGCTGAAATTTGTTCCCATGTTAAACCCAGGCTGGGAAGAGTAAGATAGAGAGTAACAGGCCAGAATAATAAAGTCCAAATTTTGATGCTGCGATACACAACAAAAATTAAATTTTTTCACGTGCAAATCTGCGGATCTGGGTGACTCCCCAGGTAGCTATTTTGTGTTGGTTCCTAATTCTGGGCTGCAGGAGACTCAAGGTAGTTGCAAAACATTCTATGCTTCTATGAACATCAGGACACAGAGGGTCTCGAAGACCAGAACTTCAGCAGCTAAGGGCTTCTGCCCAAAGTGACACATACCACTCCTGTTCACATTTCACTGGCCAAAGCAAGTCACTCTGCCTGGCACAAATTTAAGAGGGAGAGGAAGTGAAGTCTTCCATAATCAGGATATGGAAGAGGAGTTGACAATGGTGAATATCTACCACACCATCATATACTGAATACTCAATGGAGTCGATTTCTGAACAATGTGCAAAATGCAGGTTTTTTTTTTTTTAAAGAGATGTCACTAAACTCATTTGCATCAAAAATGATTTAGTTTATTTTTTAAATTCCTTGATAGTCCTTGATCATAAATATTAAATAATTTTTCATAAATTCTTTCACAATTGTATTTCCATGAAAACCGTACTAACTGCCTATACATTAATCAGGGTTAACTCATCTTTTTCCCTCCTAATGTTGCTACTAGGTGCTGCTGCTTCTATAACAATTATCTGCAGAACTCCTCCCACACACATTAAATTTTACAAACACCAAACTAACCAAGACCAAAAAAACAAAATAGACACAATATCCAAACCTGTATTATAAGCTACTTATTTTATTTAAATTGTTGGAGGCTTAGAAGTATTCCAAATCCACTGTTTTTGCTGTGTTCACCACACTAAATGTTTTTAGTTCAACACATTTTAGTCGGGTAGTTTTAGTTCAACGCAATGTTTTTCAATAAGTATCCAGTTTTGCACTAGAGCTCGTAGAAGCTGCACTAATGCCCCAGACAGACGCAGGTCCAAAAGCTGACTATGCAGTTTTAATAGTAGCAGTACCTTAACCCAAAGACAACAAAACAAAAAAAACTGTGTTACTGCCTGTGTGTGTGTGTATGTGTGTGTGTGTGTGTGTGTGTGTTGCAGCAAAGAAACTAACACTTAAATGTATGAGGAGTTAATGAAAAGCAAATTTTTAAAAATCCCAGAGCTACTAATACGAAGGAAGTGACTTAGTTCAAATACCTGCTCTACTGAATGGTTTAATGTTTAATGTAAAGGTGGAAAAGGGAAATACAACGTATCCAAATGAAATGCCAAGGAGCTCTTCTGTCAAGCTAAATAGGTATTATAGCTCTTTACCTGAAATGTAGCTCACTACAAAATATCTAAAATTTGTGTACAAAATATTTTAAGCAATTTTTATCATATGCCTGAACTTCAAATGTGAGAGAAAATGAGAAAAGAGAAAACTTCTTTCTCAAAGGCCAAACAAGAAGCAGCTGTGTGAGTCTAGAGAGGAAAAGCAGGCAGTGAAGCCAGCAGCTTCTGTGGAATCATCTATTGATCTTCAGCAAATTAGAGCTGTCATTTCAAAAACCCACATAGGAGATAAAAGACAGGGCATTTGAATAGTTGTTGTATTGGAGACCCACTCAGAGCCTGGGAGCCCTAATGTGCAATATCTTCTGTGAAATGATGAACTAGCAAAAAATGCTTTGCAAGAGAACTCAGTAAGGAAACTGGAGTAACCTTGCCTCTGGGTATAGGAGGTGGGGAGTGGAGTGGGGTTGTATGGGTGAAATAGTTCCTAAAAGTTTATAAGTAGAAGTCAGTCATTACGTGCTAGTTGCAGGTCTGAAATTACAGTACTTGCAGGGTGCAAACAAACAAACAAACAAACCAATAGCAACCAAGAAAATAAATAAAGGTGGCCCAATGTAGCAGGGATTCAGTGTGGCTGGTAGAAACGAAAGCAAATCATCTTTGCAAGAATATCATTGTATATCAGTGGCTTATCACTAGCTCCATATCACTGCATTATAGATCAATGGAAAATAGATAAATAAATTGTGCTAAGACAATTGTAGTATTCATATAAAAAAATAAGTAAGTTTGAACCCTATTGTATACATACACAAAATCAATTCCCTGTTGTTAATAGATTTAACGACACATGTAATAGATTGGTTTGACAACCTTGGGACAGGAAAGATATTTGTGAACAACATGCAATGAACATGTTTATAAACACGTTTGCGAGAAACTCAATTTAAAGAACACATAAAATGTACAAATCCAAGTTAAAATTTGGGCGAAGATAGTTATCATATATGTAACTGACAATGGAGTATTCTCTCCAATACTGGGGGTGCCAAAAAACGTATACACATTTTAAGAGCTGTCAACATTGCTCAATGATAAATTTACACAAATTAAGGAATTTTGTCCATTAGCTCTGACTTTGTCAGTTGTTATAATAATGAGGTGCCTAACAAATCATGTCAAAACTGAATGTCCTACAGAAACAACCTTCGATAGATGACTGGATAAGGAAGCTGTGGTACATATACACAATGGAATATTACTCAGCCACGAAAAGGCTGAAATACTGTCATCTGCAACAACATGGATGGATCTTGAGAGAATCATCCTAAGTCACAGAAAAAGCTGAGAACCGTATTCCACTCATATATGGGATATAAAGCTGAAATCAACAACCAAACAAGACAACCAAACAAACAGAAACTCATAGACACAGACAACACCTTGGTGGTTACCAGAGGGGAAGGGAGAGTGGGAAAGTAGAAGAAGATGAAGGAGTCAAATATATGGTGGCAGAAGGAGATTTGACTCTGGGCGGTGAGCACACAATGCAATATATAGATAACGTACTATGGAATTGTACACTTGAAAACTATACAATTTTGTTAAGCAGTGTCACCTCCATAAATTTAATTTAAAGAGGAAAAAGGTAAATGCATTGTTCATTTAAAAAAATGAATGTCTTACAACCACCAGCATTAGTTTTCTTGTTCCTGGGTTGTAAGTCAGCTACAAGTCAGCTGGGCTTGGGTCCAGATTTGGGATTGGGATGAGGCAGCTCTCTGTGTCCTCCTTTTACCCATGGCCAAGCAGCACACGCTCTTATGGTGGTGGCACAGGATGGCCAGCTGAACTTCGTAAGCAACATGTAATGTCTCTGTTTGCATCACATCTGCTCGTATCCTATTGGTCAGAGCAAGATTTTTGGCTGAGCCCAACCTTAAAGTGGCAGGGTGGCATAATCCCACTAGTCTGGAAGTGAGTTGCTATGGCTACGTGGCAAAGGGTGTGAATGAATCACTCTGTTACAGGGAGTGAAGGATTGGCACCAATATTTCTATCAACCACAGATACCTTAAACCACATAAAAAGCAAGTTAAAATTTGGGCGAAGATAGTTATCACATATGTAACTGACAATGGAGTATTCTCCCCAATACTGGGGGTGCCAAAAAACGTATACACATTTTAAGAGCTGTCAACGTTGCTCAAGTAGTAGTTTGCCATAATCAGAAGGGTCTGGATGCTGATGGTCACCACTTTGAGCACCTCTTGTAATTGCAGAAGTCAAATGTGACTTGTATTCATCTTTTGTTATTGGTATATATTGAATAACACAATTTTAATATAGCTTTTTCTTTTCTTAAAATGTGTATACACTTTTGCACCCTCTGTATAAAAACATAGCTTATGAACCAATAAGAAAACAAATATGATTCAAAATAAACAAAATATAAAAAGAAGTACTTTATAGAAAAAATAATCATGAAAATACAATTACAAAGCAATGTTTCAATTTATTGAAGACAAACAACCCAAAATAAGACAGCATGTCACAATATCATGTTTGCAAAATTTAAAAAGTTTCATACTAAGGGGAAGGTAAGATGTAGAGTAATTGGAAGTTGTACACTATTTGTGGGAGTGTAAATTAGTATATTCACTTTGGAAAGCAATTGACATTATCTAGAAGCTACAAAGATACTTTATTTCATTGACCCAGTAATTTTACTCCACAAACCCTTGCCCACGTGTTCCAAAAGGCATGCACATTGCAGCCTCTTTGTGAATACAGTTACAAAATTCAAATATCCACCAAACAGTGAATAGGTAAATAGGAAATATTATAGTATTAACATAACTTACAGCGGTGATAATAAACGAACTACATCTCTATATACCCACATGGATGAATGTTAAAAACCATAATGTTGATTTTTAACAAAAAACAAGTCCTAGAAAAATACAGACAGCAGTTCAAATAAAAGTAAAACCAAACATACATGGCTTAGGGGTTATTACTAATAATACATTGTAAATTTATAAAGTGAAGCAACAGAATGATAAACACAATTCAGTGAGAAACATACAGGGGTCTTGAACAGCAATGCATGTTTTATTTTTTTAAACCGCATTGTGGATACATGCTTTTAGTGGTGCTTTTTCACCATTCTTTACACTATATGTGTGTGTGTGTGTGTGTGTGTGTGTGTGTGTATATATATATATATGCATTATATATTAACATTATTTTGTGCATATGAACTCTTACAGTTGAACAGAGTAAAAAATCAATTATCAAAATAATTATCAAAAATCAATAATAATTGTTTTTTTTCTTGAGCTTCTATTATCTCATCACAAACTGGTATTTAGTCATTGGCCTATCACAAGTTTTAATCACTGTCAGTTCTGTAACTTTCTAGTGTTTCCTATCTATTGAGTGTTTTCTATCTAGACATTTTTACTACAATATCACTCTACTATTTTGAATTAGGTTGAGAAACACTAAGCATGTATTCAGTTAATGGGGCATGCTGACACCTTTAGTGGTTAAATTTTGAGAAGTTCTAAGATCCATTTGATAGAGAGAAATCAAGAAAATATTTTTAAAATAGCAACAACAGTTATTAAACATTTCCTCTGTGTCAGCCAGTGTGATAAGTCGTTTGCCCTGAAATAACACGGGAAGTGCCCTCAACAGCCCTGTGGACTGAGTTCTATCAGCAGCCTCATTTCACAGGACTAAGGCAAAGAGTCGTTACGCAATTTCCCCAAGTCACACAGCTGTTAAGTGGTGCTACTGCTTCCCACTCCTACTCTTATCCATCCACGAAGCCATACCAAATTAAATGTTAAAATCACAGAGCAATCAACTTAACTGTCAGCACACAAAACATGTACTGATTATCATTTGTAAAATATAAACACCAGTGTTTTAAAAATCTGCGAATTAACTGAATAAATATGCACAGGATGGTACCATTGGTACTTTGCTGTGCATGTCCATATGTCTTCTCTCATTGCTTTTGACTATTCATTTTTTTGTGTGTGCCTCACTTCCTTTTCACCTTTTTTTTTTCCTCCAGGAATATCTTTGCTTATTTCCATCCTCAAAATGTCTCTCATAAATTTTCCACAATTTTGTACAGTCTAAATTGCTTTCTTGTACTGAAATGAAAGGTAAAATATAATAAAGGAAGAAGAGGATCTTAAGTAGACTTAGTTTGAAGTAACTCTCTCTAAATAACTGGTTTAGTTTAACTATTCAATTTACCTAATATGGTGACTGTTTCTACCTCCAAACGCAAAAATTTGAACTTTCGAACTCTACTAATTCTAGGTAAGTATGTCCAGACCTAGGTCTCCAGGTCTTGCCCTAATTTTGGAGGACTATTTTTAAGTTCCTTACATCAGGTGAACCTCTCCCGTAGCATTTAAGCCATTTACTAGAATTCCTTAAGTACTAGAACTCTTATAAGATAAGCAGGCCGAATAAAATGACATTATAATAACTCATTTCACATTTTCATGCAGCATGTACAAGGGCTGTCCTGAGAGTACCCAGCCATGTAACATGAAAAACAGAAGCATTGATGGCTGGATGTTTTTCTGGATGGCCCTCTTATTTTTCCCCTCCTCTGCCTTTTCTCCACTAAGTCCTGCACCAGTGCGTCCCTGACTTTGACTACTCCCTACAAGGTTTCTACACACACGAGAAGGCTCCACGATCACCTCATATAGAGCCAAAGAAAGCCGCAAATCTGTGACCAGCAAGCTCCATACGTCAGGCAGAAACCATCAGGAGGTTCACAAAACACACTTTGCCTTAGGTCACTGGGGCACAACCTAGTCCAGCATATGATCAGGCTCACAGACCCAAGGTCAAGCCCAAGGCCATCACACAATAGCCTGCCTGCTGGCAGTTTCCCTCTCCCATGTGTGACTATGACACCAGCGCATCTCCATGGGAGGTGATTTTGCTCTGTCCTCTTACCTGCCCAGGGACAGCTGGTTGTCACAGCTTGGAGCGAAGCAGGTTGCTATTGGCATCCACTGAGCAGAGGCCACAGGTACTGTTGAATACCCCACAATGCACAAGACAGCCCACACAATAAAGGGATACCTGGCCCAAAATGGCGCTAGTGCCAAGATGGAGACACACTGTGCTAGATCTTTCTATCCCTCTGTGTTAAACCGAGTTTAATGGAAACTGAACATTGGGCTTGTCACATGTCACCTGACATAATATCGGCTCACCCTTTCCTCCTGACAAAAGGACCCTCACTTACTGAAGGCGAGCTTCCGTGGGCTCTGGCCCCTTGGATCAGTCTTGGCCCATTATACCCATTCTCTTCCTCTAGCTCTGATTTAGGAGGGAGAGGACCACTCTGTCGAACGAGATGGAGAGTGCAGATGCTGAGGAGCATCTGGGAAACTGCACTCACCCTTAAAACAAGATGCACCATGTCCCTTCCGGCCTGTGTGGGACGCAGTCCTTGGGCTGGTGCACCACCTGGCAACCACGAGGGGAGATGGTGCTAAAGACGACGAGCAGAAGTCGTGGGAAAAACACCTGAAGCTTTGATATCGCCACTAGGCTGCTGAATGAACCAATATTAACAATGCCAGAGCCCAAGCCTTCTATGCCAGAGTCAATTTTCCTTATTGGTTTCGTATTGTTCCACAGATTTCTTGATATTTACACCTGATAGCATCATAATACATGTCTTATGCCCCCCTATGTTTCTCAAGAAAAGAAAGTGGGAACACTTTACATTATTAGTATGTTGCTTTTTTTGTGTAGAATTCAAATTAAATATCTGATTGAGGCAATTATGGACTGAAATTCAACTGGGTCCCCAAGACAGCAGGCCTCTCACATATTCCACCAGGAAAATCTAAAAAACTTTGTTTTTTACTGGGCTATATGCAATGCGGAGTTGTCTACCTTGGCCAATCTCTTTAAGGGCCCCAACTCTAACTCCGACGCCAGGGCCACTCAAATGGAACCCTTGGACAAATGAAAATATTCCACACGAAGAGGTCCAGGAATTTTCTAGAGCCCTTTGTTCTACCCTCCTGCCTCTGTCATCATATTACTGGACTTTAGTCATGATGCACATCAACTCATACCTAGGAATGGTGATGCAACTATGCTACGACTTCTCTCCAATTTAAAAAAAAAAAAAGACTTCCCTCGAAGTGGATTTGCCGTATGATGCCACCTGATTACATAAGCATCACCTCTTCTCCATGGCATTTCAGCAAACTCCATAATGACACAGGCGTACGATCTCCAAAACCTCTCTGTCATGCACGCCCAGGGCCAACATCAAATGATAGATGTCTTAACTACATTTTGAAGGAGCAGGAATTCTGTCAGATGCAAGTCTTCAATGCTAAACTCATAGTTAACTTCATTTTGCTTTGTTAAGCAAATATCTGTATATATTATAAAAATACTACTATAAAAAAGTCACTTTTTTTATTTTAGAGAAAAACTTCATTCAAAACAGAAGTCTAAGGAAGCCAGGTTTCTACATTCTGACAGAAGAGAAACTTGGTTACCATTGCCACCTTTGCAAGTACTGTGCTGTGCTGTCTCAGACACAATTTTATTTCACTTGTAACCTCTGAATTATAGAACAGATTCCTGGCATTGTTATTTGCATAACCCAATAAACACCAATATTTCCATTTTTCAACTCTTCGGGGAAGTTCATAATAGAGTTATCACTGAGTCTGGCTGTCTAAACCCATCTTTTAAATCCCAGTTTACTAATATACGTATATAAGATCCAATTAAAAGTCCCAATGGGAAAAACAAAAGTTGAGAACTCTAATGCAAGTGGATTAATTTCTGACAATATTAAAGCTGATAACTCCTCTTCCCAATAAGTAATAACATCAGAATTCTCCTTCTGTTTCTAAGGGTGGGTTTTCTGGGGGAAAAAAAAAATTCCATACTAACCTGACCCTGCTTTAAAGCAAACATTTCCACTTTGCTGAATAATTAAATTTGTCACATTGCAACTGACATTCTCAGACATGCTAGAAGGTGCTGCTCAGTAGAAATTCATTCAATGAAATCTTGGCACACATCTCCTGAGCCCACCCTTTGAAAAGCAGAACGTAAATACCTACTGTGCTAATGGGTCTATTACAGCAGTCATTTCAAGGAAAGGGCAGAGCAGCATTACGTTACTTGAAATGGTTTTCAGCCACAGCAGCCCTCGAGATTTGTAGGAATGAATAACAAGCTATTGTTTCTGCAAATTTGGATTTTATAAGTATCTGTGCTAGTCATTTGCCCACATACCATGTGTAATGCTGTTTGAACATTGTGTAAGTGATATTCTTGTTTTGGCCATGTTGAATTCACATTTTCAGGACATTATAAATTTATGCAAGCATATTGATAGAACATAATAACCACTGTATCTAGAAGCAAACATTCAGATTAAATAAAATTTTATTAAAATTAATTAAAACTAATCCAAATAGTTTCAGCCTCAAACACTTGGATGGGTAAGCATAGATTATCCCTGGTAGTGTTCAGAGATAAAGTCAATCTTTAAGAATATTGGAATATTATTTATCATTGATGCTGGGATCAGGGGGGAGGGTAGAAGGCTCTCTGATCACATACGTTCTTACTATGTTATGTGTCCAAATGGACAGTAACTTAAAAAAATAGACATTGAAGGCAGACCTTGTGGCTTTTATTTCTTCACTCTGAACATTAACTAGTAGCTCAATAAATACTTTGATTTGTCGGTGAAGACTGCCTGATTGGTCCAGTTGCACATATTGTACACAATTTGGAGACACACTAGAAAACCACTCATAGTATTTTTTTATGCCAAAGTGTCAAAAGATGTTTTAAAGAGAAAAATTACATATAGAATTTGAGTGTGTTTTTGCATTTCTTAAAAGGATATAATTTTCAGAACTAGATGATAATATTATCCTTGCTAGATGAAGGCTCACACTAAGAGCCCATAGCCTTACATCTAGACATTCAGACATGAGTATAATTGTCAAAGTTAAGGACTATTTATCAGAAGATGTGTTGAGGAACAAGGCTCAGCATGTCTTTAGAGCAGGCTCACTTTTGAGAGGTCAGAGTCCCTAAAAGCCAGACAGCCTCTAGAGAGTCACAGCAGAGGCTCAAACAAGCTCACAGGCTCTAAGCGGGTGGGGAAGAGAGTGTAGCCCCGGGTCTAAGGCAAGGCTGGCAGGCCTGTGCAGCTGAAATGGAGAAGGCAGGGGAGAGCTGTAGGGGGGCTTCAACGGCTGTGAGAAAGGCATGCATTTTATTCTGGGTGGAACGGGAGGTTGTCAAAAGATTTTGAAGATGAGAATGAGGTTATCTGACGTAAAAAACTATATATATATTTTTTAAAACAATCATCAATTATTTACTACCTGAGTAAAAAGATTGTTTTTCTCTCACTTAAGTCATTTACACATCAAAAATTAATTTATGTTTTATTGAGGTCACATTATATAAGGTTAATAACAATATTAGGGGCACAAGTTTTAGGGGCACAACACTGTAATTCTATATCTGTGTGCATTAGAGCATGCTTGCCACCAAAAGTTTAGTTTCCATGTGTCACCTCATGTTTGACACCCGCTGCCCATATCGCCTCCTCTTCCCTCTGGTACCCACCAATCTGTTGTCTGTATCTGTGAGTTTTGTTTGTTCTGCTTGTTTTATTTGTTTCTTTTTGGTTTTATATTCCACACGCGAGTGAAATCATACATGTTTTTGTCCTTCTCCAACTGACTTATTTCACTTTGCATATTATCCTCAAGACCTATCCATATTGTCGCAAAAGGCAGTATTTCATCTTTTCATGGCTGTGTAGTATTCCATTGTGTATATGTACCACAGCTTCTTTATTCAGTCATCTATAGATGGACATTTAGGCTGTTTCCAATGAAAGTTAAAGTTTGATAGCTGGATAAATGAAATAGCTAAATTCAAATGAAAAGAGGATTTTCAGGGACACAACACAAACTGTAGAAGTATGAGGGGTTTGACCACAGAGCTCCTCCGGTTTGGGGCTCCTATGGTTTGATAAGTATTAGAAGTTTCCAATGATGCTTTTGCAAGCTTTAGAAGAAAACTGAGTTTGGATTGTGCTTTTTATGTGTATCTTCACAGATATCTTGACAGGAGAACTGCCACTCTCTTTCATATTAATAAAACAAAGGCAAAGCGAAGGTTAGGGGTAAGCACCATCGCAAAAGAGAGGAAAGGAAGGATTACAGAGTGAAGCAACATCACTGCCTCTGAGGAGCATGCTCATCTCCAGACTCAACTGCTCTTTTGTTTAAAGAGAAAACTGCTTAGACACCATCAAACAAGCAGGTCAGAACACAGTAGGAAGTCTTGCTTATGTCTCTGTCCTAATTCTCTCTTTGTATGATATTAGGCAGTCTGTCTCATACTCCCACCTGCAAAAGAGAATAGTATTTCCCATCAGTTTCATGGAGGTGTTTATGGAAATGAATTAATTCATAGAGGTGAAGTATTTTGAAGAGGAAATGTGCCTAATAAAGTTTATACATTAGCAACTGATTGGATATTTATAAAAATTATTGTAACCAATAATAAGCTGCCCTATGATATTTCACTGCCAATTACCTCCTTTTATAGGACTTCACATGCTGTATTTAAAGTAATAATGAATGATTATTCAAAATAGGGATAAGTTGTTAGGTACTTGCAAGTACATGAGTTGTCAACTGTTAGAAAGGCTTATTTTTGTCAAACAAAGCAGGTATAATGTTGGAAGCGTACTTTCGATACTCCAATGAACTTGAGTAGTTTAATTGTTATTGATAAAATAAAATATTTAACTACCAGTGTCAGAAATAATAGAGCAATAATCATGTTTATATTAATTTTTGCTTATAATTAAGTCATTCTGCATTACATTTGGGAATGCAGAAAATTTTCTCTGTAATACAAGAATGGATTGCAGCTGATTCCAGCATATTAGGGAATGCTATAGTTTCTATGAGAAGAAAAGGCCTTTTGTTCCAATAAATGCTTTTGTGGCTGTTTTGAATATGAAAGAAGTCTTCTTTGCATACCCTGGAGAACACAAAACAAAAAGAGGATAAGCCTGGGGTGAGAGAGACAGAGGATGAAGAATCAGGAGAACATTAGAACAATAACAAGAAGTTAGGCAGAAGTGAGGAAGGCATGACAAGCAGAAAAAAAACTAGTCCAGCAACGTGGTAGGAAGCTGTGGTCAGAGGATCCCATAGTAGCAGGAATCCCTGCAGCAAAATCTTACATCCTAAGTTGTTTTCTCTGCTATGTAATGGATGCATCTGTCCTCTGCCCTGTAAATAACCTCCAGAAAAACACATGCTCCTATTGTATGTCCTGGATGCTTTGGGGGAATCACAGAAAAGGGCTTGTAGAGCATGTTTGTGCTGATCTTGAATGGCGTGATCAACCCAGCTGCAGAAGGACATGCTAATCAGACTGAGGCGGGACTTACAAATTGGACTGGGATGCATGAATCTTTGAAAATTTCCAGAAATCACAGGAAAGATATTGGCCTTTTAATATGGTATGCAATGGAAACATGACAGATAATTTTACAAATAATACAAGAAAAGTTTGACCTTACAGTGGTGACTCAGTCTGATCATAGAGTTCTAGGTTACTGAGGGCAAGAGGGGGGAGGGTAGGAGAGCAGGGAGAAGGGAGTCAAGTACATGGTGATGGAAGGAGAGCTGACTGTGTTCTGAACACATAATGCAGCACCTAGACGATGCATGTAGAATTGAACACCCGGGATCTATGCAATTTTTGCTAATCAATGTCACCCCAATAAATTTAACAACAAAAATAAAGAACTCCTCAGCCACTGACACTGTGGTATGTACGCATATTTGTATCCAAGAGAAAAGTTGTAAGGAGGGTGCCCCCAATTCCTGGACCATACCACCTCTCCATTTTTTCCGTTCCCCACCTTCCTTTCTCTGAGAACTTGCCAAATATATTTTAAAAACAGAAATGATCTGTATCAGTCTATTATATACAAAAGACTGGGAAACCATATGAAAAGTTTCTAAAGCTTGTATTTTATGCCCTTTCAATGAATTAAAATAGATACTTAGATTTAAAAGTTCTTATTGAACAACAAAAAAGCATATTTAAAAAGAAAGAGAAAAACGACCCATCATTTTCCCCTGTGGCCAAATAGGTTAAAGAACTGCCAATAGAATAAACCAAAATTGATTAAGGAAATAAAAGACAGACATGTACCTGGACATATTATAAATTCATGTTATCTAATTTCAACTGAGCTTTCGCTGCTGCTTGGCCAAGCTCTCCTGGTTGATTTCACAACACATGGCTCAGAGCAGCTGTGACAACCCTTCTGCTTTCCTGAGGTCTTGTCCTCTGGGCCTCCCCCAGTCCTCCTCTCCCCACCTCCATGTAGCTCTGAGCAGATGATCTGCCTCCTACTTCCCCATGGAGGGGGAGACGTATCCAGCAGAAGTTCCCTCATTTGCTCTCCTTACTCCCTCACTAGGCTGACAGGACACACCGTTTTAAATGGGACAGAAAACAGTGGTGCTGTCCTATTTCAAACGGTACGTCTGGTCCACCTACTCTCACTGGGCTAAACTCAAGGTGGCAGTAGGCTGACCAGATGTACCATGAGATAGGACAGGACCATTTTTTTCTGTCCCATTTAAAATGGTGCGTCTGGTCAGCCTACCCCGCACTCTCTAGTCCCTGCTTGACTGGCTCCGCCCTCATTTAGACCATTCTGGGCCCTCACTGCACTCCTCATGAGCAGCTCCATCTTCTCTTTATCTCTGTGCTTCTTGACTTTCCTTCTGCCTTTAATAAAGTCAACTTTATTCCCACAACCTCCCACTCTCTTTTCACTTCTGGGGAAAAAAATATCAAGACCCTAAGTTATAATCTAAACTATCTTTGCCTAAAGCATCCACTGAATTTTGTTGTTTATTGTTTGTATATTTTTAATAGTGACTGGTTTGGGCTTCTATGTAGTGAATGTAAACAGTCGAAAAAAAGAGATTCTCTATTTTCATATTTATGAACCTGGAGAGTTAGAATGAAATAGAGATGTACAAATGTATCACAAACACAAGTCTCAATTCAAAAATTTAATTGTACAAAAAAATTCAATGTCAGTTAACAAGTCCCTGACATTCATCGCAGACCCACAAATTTCATTGTTTAGTGGAGCTGTCTCTGTCTCTGTGTTCTGGCACGCAGGGAAATCAGACCCTTAGGGACCACTCTCAGAGGTCCACCATCCAGTGGGCACTTCGGTGATGGTTTCATACCATCACGGGTGCATTCTTCCTCATCTCCACCCAAAGCAGGGCTCTCCTCAGTCTCTTCCACACCCCCTCCCCTTCTGTATCCGCTGGTCCCTTTGGGACTCTGACATTTATTCTGCTCCCGCCTCATCCTGTAATATAGACAACTTGTGAGTATGCCACACACATCTACCTAGACACACTACTCAAGTCTTTCTTCTCCAGGGTCTTGTCAACTCCTTGGGTCTATCTGGAAAAAAAAGGCGCAAGGGCCTTTTGTTATCACATCCTCCAAATTTTCTCTGAAGTTTGATCATCACTGCTGAATGTCAGCTTGCATGGAGCAGGGACGCAGTTGTCTAGGCTGACTGTTTTAAAGAGAACAGAAAACAATGGTGCTGTCCCATTTCAAATGGTATGTATAGTCAGCCTCATCTCACTGGGCTAAATTCAAGGTTACAGTAGGCTGACCGTACCTACCGTTTGACACGGACAGTACCGTTGTTTTGTGATCTGTTTAAAAGAGTATGTCTGGTCAGCCTACAAGTTCTCCCCCTTCTCAGACACTCACAGTGACTACCCTTCTCGCTTTGCCTTTGCCTCTCCTCCTCACCCCCAAACCTGAAGCCTCAGAGAATTGAAAGACTTGTTCTGACTCATCCAACATTCTTTCTACTCTAAGGTATCTAGGGGGCTAGAGCTTGTGAAATTTCACCCATCTTCTGCTGCAACATTCTTTCCCTAAGGCAATCGATACTGCAAATCCTAGATGACGAACTTATTTGCTAACTAACGTGGGCACAGGACATCCTACCGCATGTCTTTTCCTATTTACTCTAAAACCATGCATCCTGATACTGGGCCCCACCTAGGGTCCTGGAGCCACCCAGTGTACAGCCCAAGGCCGTAGCCACACTTCTGGCCATGCGTTCCTACAGCTGTCCCTCTCCTGCTTCCTGTTGACTGATGCACGACTCCATGGAGGCTCCTGCTTCCTGCAGCTACCCTGTTCTGCTCCCTCGTACTGGCTGCTGTAGTGGCTGTTTGGCGCCGGAGGAGCTGCTGCCATTATTTCTCAGAGTGGCTCTTCAGGACTCCAAACAGGGGGGCTGCTGGGCTGTGCTTCCTGCTTATGCAGAACTGAATGGCCTGACCAATTAGATACTGAGCCTTATGAAAGCTTTATTACTATGGTGGGTAATTTCTTCAATAGAAAGGAACAAGGTCTTCCTAAGAGAGCTCCCTACTATTGCTCTTAACCCCAGTGCACACCCCTCCTTCTCCACCACACCAAAGGTGGATTCCCAATTCAGGAGTTAGTGCAACTTAAAAAAAAAATGTTGTCAAAGCATGACGCTCATCTGCTCAGAGCTTTCAGTGGGTCCCTACACGAGTGGGAGTAAACACCAAATCCTTACCAAGGTCTACACAGTCCTATGTGATCTGGTTTCCATGATCTCTCCCTATATTCCTGCTTTTTGCTTACTCCACTGTAATCCTTCCGTCTTTAACCCTGGTCCTGGAGCATGCTAGCAATGCCTTCAGAGCCTTTGCAATGAGACTATGTACTTCCCCTACATTACTCTTCACTCTGATGATCTGCCTGGCTCATTCCCATATTTCTTTCAAATATTTGCTCAGAGGAGACATTCTTACTGAAGCTTATCCTGACCACCCCACTTAAAGCTGCAACCTCTAGCACTTCCCACCCTTTTCTCAGATTGATTATTCTCACTAGCACTTAATCACCTTCATGCATTACTGACTGACCATGTTTATTGTGCCCCTGCACTACAATGTAAGTTCCATGACGACAGTGATTTTTATCAATTGTCTTTTCACATCTCTATTTTCATTACTCAAAACAATGCCTGGTACATGGTACTCCTATAATAAATATTTGTAGAATTGATGCATATTTTTCAAGAGCTGGCTGAGAAGCAAAGAATGTGGCACCCTTCCACTTGGTATCAACAGAGCTTCTTCAATGAATTCTCCAAAGGAAAATACTTATCTTTGCATCATCTTTACCTCAGCAGGAGTAGTAATTCAATCTCCAAAGGAATTGGGTAAATGTTCATCCCCTTTTCTTTTTGTGAGGGATTTGGGCTGGCATCTTTCTGCCCCACAAATCTTTTATGTTTTGTCTAAGTAAACACCAAAACATTCAAGCAAATCAAAACTGTGATGTTCTTGTCTAGATTCTTAATGTTTCCAGGTGAACATGACCTCCTAAAAACATTAGCATAATAATAGGAATAGATGCCTTTCATGGACCATCCTCTCTATCAGTTACTACGTTGAGTCCCTTATGTAAGTTCAATTTAATCCACAGAACCACTGTATAATGAGGGTGTTATCTCCATTTTACATATGAACATGAGACTCAGAGAAGGAAAATAATATTCCATAGTTTGGGAAGCTAAAGATCCCATATCTCAAAAATATTTCAGAAACTTTGTGAGTCCCTGCTGCCCCCATAAGGACATCTATTCTGAAAACACAAAAGTCACTCATTTCTAACTATAGCAAGTTCCAAAGGCTATGGGGACCTAAGACATGTCTTTAGGACCTAAGATATGTCTTTACTACCTGACACATACTTGCTATGTATTTCTTGTGAAATAAATATTGATTAAATTCAATGAAGTCAAATTTTATACTATGCATAAACATGATATTTTGACTTGACATAATCCACAAAGGTAATATATTAGATGTCTTAATATGTCTTGAAATGATAAATGATTACTGGAAATTTAGACACATGGTTATCCCCAAGAAAGTCATAAGAGAAAGGAAGATTTGACAAACTATTATAATTCGAGATGTGCCATTGTGTCTTCATTGATTTTTAGCAAATAGCAAGAACAATAAAAATTTATATTTTTTTATCAGTCCTAGAACAACAGTCCATAGCAATAGATTAGAAAGTAATATCTCTATGGAAATGGTCAATATTTCAATCTTTTGTTACTAGTGTTATTAATACTCTCTGAAATAATGAGTTCACCCGAGGGGACGTGAATGAAGAAATCATTTTGTTGCTATAGAATCCACTTGAATTATAGGTGACCAAGTGTTGATGTGGCTGACGTCTTTCATACTTATGTCACTTGACAATGTCTGTTGTATAAAACTGCTTTTGTCATAGTATAGCGACATCAAGCCTATTTACTATATTTCTGCATCATATTCAGGTAGATTAGAGGTCCTAAAGCATTCTGAATTTCTAGAATATAATAAATTTCCTAGTAAATTCCCTGCTGTAAGTTTAGTTTTCCTCTACAGTGAGTTGAATGATATCCATGCTGGCCATCTGGAACTATGACTAGAATTAAAATGGTTTTTAAGTAAAAATACCGCTCTAGCTAAAACACTATTTCTAAGACCCATTTTCCATTTGCTTAGAAAACAAATGTACTCAACCTAAAAGGAAAGAGATTATTTGAGTTTCCACTTAATCTCTAATGATTTCATTGTATTACTTTTTCATGTCCTACTGGAGCTATTTCCCATCTCTGGGGAATGGTTTCTGCTGGCTATGGGACTTGGGAAGCCAGGATTCTAGAACTATTTAGCTACCTTAGCATTATTAGAGAAACACAGCATTTCTGCTGGTCTCCCATTGTGTATTCTAAGCCTCTTCGTTCCTTTTGGGAAAGCTGCATTGTGCTCTCATAGAAAATGCTATCACCCAGAGTTTTCAAATGTCTCAGTGATGACAGCCTCATTCCTTACCCGAAAGCTCAACCGAAGCAATTTCAATAATATACATTATTAGAGAAACTAAAAACAAATTACTATACACTGATAAACATTCAAAACAGTGAGGCAAAGTACCTCATCCCATCCACTCCAAAGGACCTGAACATGGAGTTTGTTACTTGTTATCTATCGGCATAAGAAACAAATAATTGAACAAAACATCTGGGCAAAAGAGTACTAGGTTAATACAGTTAAATGTGACATCCCAGAGATCAAATGATCTCATTTTATAACATGGTTTTATAATTGACTGCTTTTAGAATTAATTTCAGAAGACTGAATTTGCAGACCAAGACTAACTAGAAAAAGAGGTCACAACTATCTCGGCCTAAAACGTCTTAGAAAGTTCAAAGCCAAAAAAAAGTGAATTGAAAACATAATCAATTCTCTTTGTGATGTGAAAACAGTGTTACACCTCCTTACTTGTACTTGTCTATTTTCATCAAGAAAGAGTCGACATGGACAAATTCCGGATCAAGTGTGTCTTGCCTGACAGTAACTGTGATGCAAGCACATTTAGATGTCACCGCAGTGAGACACCTCCAGGCAGAACAGAGTCCCCCCCAAAGAGAAGCAGTCTCTTCATGTTTAGAATATGAATGTAGTTCTTTCTGCTACTCAAGTTTTTGGAACTAGAGCATGTCACAAAACATTTTGGCATTCTCATCAAGAAGGCAGCTTTCAAACAGCATTTCTTTCTTGCAGGTGTTGAAAGGTGCTACTCCTGAAGCCGTAAACATCAGTGACTCATTAGCATAATGGCGTAGAAAAACAGATGACCAAGGACTGTTGTGAATGGGTTATTGTATTACTGGTGTTGTGGTAATGAATCACCATTTCCACTCAGTACTCTTCTTATCCTGAGTAGCTTCCCTCCTTGAAGGAAGACATTATGAGGAAGAGACTTTATAAGCTAGAATTTGGAAATCATGTCCTTCATCTCTGACTCAGAAAGTTGACTTAGGAAAGTTAACTACATGTACAAATATTTCAAAGTTGAGTTCAATATTTTCATTAACTTGGATCAATCTGTATTTTTTTTACTTCATTTTCACACAGAATGTTATTATAAAGAACTAACATTTCACACACACACACACACACACACACACACACACACACACACAGAGTTAAGGGTAGGATGATTGAAGGCCCCTTTCATAAAATAGTTTACCTTAAAAAATACATTTTGATACAAAGCACAAATATGCATTTTTTAGCTATCAAATTTTTACTTCCTTTGAAATCCACAGGCAGGAATTTCTCTTAATTAACTGGACTTGGATGGGAGAATTTCTCCTAATCTGGGATTTAACTTTTTTTCTTTTTAAAATTTTTTTTTTCCCTGGCTGGGAATCGAACCCAGGCCACAGCACTGACAGTGCCAGCAATGAAGCCTTAAGCCACTACACCACCAGGGAACTCCTAAAACTTCCTTATAGTAAAGGAAGGGAAGGATGAGAACCAAGGCTCTAAGAGATCTGAGGGACAGAGGAGAACCTAATCCACTCAACAACTTTCTCAGAGCACCACTAAAATTCCTGATTATAAATTTGGGGAAGGGCAACTATTAGCTCACCTTCAAGACCTACATCTCCACTCATGTTCTCATCCAGTAGACAAATGGTGTAAAGAGAGAAGGGAGGGGTGTTACCGGAAAATGTGGTGTCCTTGTTGACACGATGTCCAGGTTGTTGGTATCTCGAGCAAAGAATTGAAAGAGACACACACAAAAGTAAAGTGGTGAAACAAAGAGATAGTTTATTGAGGGGAAAGTACACTCCTAAGAGGTAGGAGCAGGCTCGAGCAAGAAAATGGCTCAGGAGCCCCGATGAACGAAGCTTTGGGACTTTTATTCTAAGTCTTCAGGGGAGACACCTCTGGGCGTGCGGTCTCTTGATTGACAAGTCTGATTGATAGGCCTGTGACATCCCCTTTCTTTTATTGTTCCTGTCTCCTTTCCAAATTCGATTACCTCCTGTGATTGTCTTATCTTGGGGCAGGGATTACTAGTGAGAGGGTGGTATCAGGGCAGTGGCGACCATTCCAGCAGGGCGGGTCTCATGGGAGGGGTCCCGAGATTCCCCCCTATTCTACCTGCCTTCCTCACATTTCTTTGAGAGATGTGATCCCCCCGAATCTCTACAGGAAGCTGAGGGGCTGAAGGTCTCCTCTTCTGTACCTGCTTCCTGCTGAAGATGGTCGTTGTCCCTACCTATTGGGGATCCACGGAGCTCTCACCCTGTCTGATCTAAAGGGGGAAGGGGTCTCGAGATCTGCCATGTTGACTCCTTTGGTTGAGATGGGGTGGAAGCCTTGCCGGGTGACTTCTGCATTGCAAAGGCCCCTAGATAAGGAGGCCCAGTTAGTGAATTCAAAAGCTTTGGTCCGAGATGTAGACTTCAAAGCCATCACTGCAGGCTGACTACAGAAGATTTGTTTAGTCCTTTGGAGTCTGCATCCTGCTGGTTTTGGTCTCCACCAGCCACCCAGGTGTGACTGCCTAGCCAGGAATGGCCTGGGGATGATATAATTAACAAACAGATTCACAGTCGCAAGGATGATTAGCTAAAAAAATCTAGCACACCCAGCTAAGTAAAGTTTTATTATTACATATCACAAATTTTAGGATGGCTAACCAGGGCTGGAGACAGACATTTTGGCAATACACAGGTTACAAGTTCTCTGAATGATTAGCTCAAACCGGGGCAAAGGACATCCGGGAGGTATGGGGTAAAAGCCTATTGTTTTAAGTTTTAAGCAGGGGCAAGGTGGAGACGTTCTAGGATTCAAGTTAGGAGCAATCGGCCGTTTAAACTAGAGTTAAAGGAAGACTGATTGAGACGGTGTTAAAGCTACGGCCTAAAAAGAAGTGAGACTGAGCGCCAAAGGACTAGAATAGGAGTTTTTAGTGAAGTGGGGGGATGGCTACTCTGTTTGGCCCACATCAGGGGTAGAAAAAATTCTTCCTGTGAATTAGACAAAGTTTTTGTTTTTGTTTTAGTCTTTTTTTCTTTTTAATATGAAAATTTGTACCCCAGCCATATCTAGGAGTAGAAAGCCAGCTGGGAAGCCAGCTGAGAGACATCAGGTCATTAGTGGGAACCTTCCTGGACAGAGAATCAGCAGGGCTGTGTCTTAATCAGCTCTCACCCTCACTGGCTGTGTGACTTCGGCAAAACATCTTAGAATCCTACTCCTTCATCCGGGTTCCTACACATTGAAAGGATTTGGATACACTGAGCCAGTTCCAGTAAGTTTCTCCATTGTATGCAAATGTCTAGCTAAACAAGACAAAGCTAAGGTGAGAACACCGCGTAGTCTTTCTTATCTCCCATCAAAGAAAGGAACCAAGAAATTCGTGTTGGAGAAACTAGTCCCGGAGTTTGCTGCT
Source organism: Lyroderma lyra (assembly GCA_004026885.1). Taxonomy (NCBI): domain Eukaryota; kingdom Metazoa; phylum Chordata; class Mammalia; order Chiroptera; family Megadermatidae; genus Lyroderma; species Lyroderma lyra. The sequence goes on from PVJL010003640.1 coordinate 61,744, forward strand.
GTTAGTAGCATGACTATATTCCACCGTGAGGCTTCTTACACCCTTGGGAAATTAAAAGTGGGAGAGCTGTGAAGTTGATTCAAGTGAAAATATTTCCTCTGTTCGGTACAAGCACTCAACTACAGATACACAGGTGGTTAGTAAAAGAAAATTCTAGTCAAGGATCATAAATTAGAGTGACAATCATGATAAATTGGCAAAAGTTAATGATTACTTTGAGAGATTCCCAATTTTTTTTCAGTTTCCATTAAAAGCTTTATAAATTATAACATAGTTTTAAATTTAACCTTGAACAATATAGCCAAGAGCCACTATCATACTATCCAACGTGCCTTGAGTTACTACAATGTGTCTGTGATTTTAATAGCATTGTTTGATTTATTCTTGGTAATAACTATATAGATATCAAATAGGTAGTATCATTGTTTTCGTTTTATAGCTAAGGCACGAGCTTTATAGATGAGGACTTTGAGTTTACACAGTCATTAAAGAGAGAGCTGGCCCCTGAACAGAGCCACAGCCTATATTCCACTGCTTCCCTGTCTTTGTACAACTGGTCTGGTTCAAGTTACAGTTCTATTTTTCAAGAAAAGGAAACATTTGTACCCATTGTAGGAAAAATTATACCTAGGATATCAGCCTGTATCATCAGTTATTCAAGACTACCCCATGCAGAGGCAGCTATCTGAATTAAATAGCCAACGTTACAGCTTGCAAGGAAATAACAAATTTTATAAGTGCAAGGATGATAATAAACCTATAAGATTTCTCCTTTACCAAAACTAAAGAGTCACATTTTGTTCATTTTCTGTAAGACAGTAGAAATAGAGTGGAAATGACAGTGCTTTGAAAGGTTAAAGAAAATGGTTCAATATTAGTTTTATGTATTATTTCTTGGGTGCAATTTACATTTAGGGTTCACAGTCACGTTGTGTTTAGTCTATATATTCCTTTGGAGACACTGCTGCCGTGCACGTAAGCAACCTCAGACCTAGATTCACTATAAATCTTATTTGTGGACCATTCATTCTTATTCTTTTTTTGCTAATTCTCTTGCAAAGTAATTCCTCTGTCTCACACACCTGTCCCACCTTATTAAGGACCAGCTATAACTTACAACTTAAAACAGTCTTCTGCACTTAGCCAAACTGCTAACCACATCAATGACATTAGCAGGTTAAAATAAAGCATATATTTAAAGTATGTGCAACTTAAAATTCTTTTGATCCTCAAATTAGGTGTGTTCAGCATTGTGGTATATGCAAATCAAAACTACTAGCTGATGAAATGAAGGTATTTAAGCATTCTACGTTTCTATACTTCGATGTTAAAATTAGAAATGGAATGGCAATACTCTTTTGGTTCTATCAGCTAAAGTAAATCAATATCATTAATATGAAAAAAATTTAATACTGTATTTCATTATAATAACAATATAATGAAAGTAGAATAAGACTTGAATTCACAGTATATTAGTTCTAAAGAGAAAGTATGATGCAATAGAACAACAGATTTGGAAAAATAAAAGTCTTGTCGGAATTGAAAAGTATCCTAACTTGAAAACCTACCAATCTGTTTTCTTAACTTTTCCAAATCTTAGTTTCCGCATCTGTAAAATGGGACCCATACACTATAACCTGCAGAATATTTATAGAAATCAGAGATATTACATATGAAACAACAGATGATTAATTCACTTAACCTCAATTTCCTTACCATGTACCTAATCAAAAAAAAATGGTTCACATCAAAAAATAATCCAGTATGGACCAACTTTGTAAATTCTAAAATGCTGGCAATGATAGTAGCAAAGAGCGCCCTTGGCTACAATTTTTAGCTGTTACTACCTGAGGTTCACATTTAAGTATTTACCGCTTTCCCTTGGGAAAAACATCAATGCCTGGGATGCTTCCCTGGTCCTAGGTTTCTCTCTCACTTATAACATTTTAAAATTTTTCCTATTTTCCAAAATATGTGAATCTTTGATAAACACCTGTTATTTGTCTCACATATGAGGGTGAATACTTGTAAGAGGAAACTAAAATTTCTATGAGAAAGAAAATGTGGAAAGTGATTTAAATATGTGGGCAAGTGGGCTTCCTAAAGGAAACATGCAGAACTATCTAGACGAGCCCACACAGTACCCCAGCACTGGTTCTGACTAGAACTCCCCACCTGCAGGGCTACCCCAGGATGTACACACAGCAGGAGTGGGCAAAGGAAACTGCATGATCCTTACATGCAGCTCAAGTCCCCATGAGAAGAATTGGTGGAGATAAAATTATACAATTCCTATGACCAAACCCATCCATCAGACTAAGTCTTTAAATCATCCTCTAGGGAGCAAAGTGTGCAAGGAAGGAGAGAGAAACCAGGACAACCCCACCATTAAAGACCCCTCCACATGAGAGATCATCAAGAATAGGAAAGAAATACTCCCTCACTCAACATTGACAAATTTACTAACTTCTTGTTTGGACATACGTTTCATTTGATGAATACAAACAAGTCATTGTCCCACCCTCCACCTCCAAAATTACCTATTCAACTAAAGAATTGCAAGCTATGTGAAATAGAAAGTTATTCAGTATACTAAATTAATGGTATGATGTTAGAATTAACCAAAACAACAATAGTCATGACAAACACCACGAATGTATTAATATGTAGAGTCAGGTACTGATCTCTAGCCTCCATCTGTAAAGTATCTCAGAGCAGGTATTACTTTTCTCATTTAATCTCTCATAGAGTTTAAATAATTCATATAAAATTATAAAACTTGTTATATAGTAGAGCTAGAACTTAAATTATAATCTGTCAAAACAAAGCTTGTGGTCTAAGCATCATGTACATACAAGCTTTTTGTTGTAACAAGACAAACTTCTGTATCTTTGTTTCATTTCTCCATGAGGGGATACAAAATCAGGTCACAAGTCCGATGTTCAATGTATAAAAACTCAGCTTTTATATACCCAACCTGTCAGAAAAAAACATCGCTCGCTGAGTTTTCCTTTCCAAGGCTTCATAAAAAATCACCCCCCACCCCCAATTAATCATTTGAACAGATTCTTCTAAGGTTACCTATGGCACTAAATCACATGTGTCCATTATAACCAATCCCTGTTAGACCTGACATTGAGGCTGTACCTCCTGCTGGCCTACCTCAGTTTCTCACAATGTAGCTCTATACTTGTAAAGAGTAGGGTCTGGTGTTGTTGCTGAAACCAGCTGAGTTCAACAGTTTAGTGCGAGACTTTCTTAGTGCTGCTTCTGGCCTTGCAGTGTTTTCTCAGATGCTGGGGATGATACCAACTGTATTCAATTTTATACCCAGCAACAAGTGCCCCATAGGTTTATCCCCAGGGTTACGGGTCTGCGTAACTTGGGTGTTTACGTACTTATTTGCATGGTTTTTACCTAGGACATAAGTTGCCAACAGGACAGCTAGGTCAAAGCAGATTCCAACGTAAGTCACGTAAAGGACCTTCAACTTTCCAACTCTCAGCCGAGGCAGCCTCATTACTTCCTTTCCTGTACAAACTTGTTAAAAGATTCCTGATCTATTCAACACTTTTTGATAACTTTCGCTTCACAACAAAGTACTTCAGATCTTGACCCCTTCCTGCCAAAAAGACCTCTGGGCTCATAAAAGAAATTCTCGTAGCTTTTCACCAAGAACTCCTATATTCCCACAGCAATGAGTGGGAAGGCAGGGTCCGGGGTCGCCTCACCTCCTCTTCATACTGATGGATTAATGCATCCAGATACACTCCTGCTATAAAACACTCTTCTTTCACTCTGTTCTCATCTCCCAAACATGGCATCACTCAAAAATAAGTGTGCATCCTATCTTACTTAAATGGAATCTACGTAATTTTTCCCTGATATCATGTGAATGGTATATGCCTTCAATATGTCAATTAGTAATGGTCATTTTATCTTTCTGTCTAGTTTGAAAAGTAATATATTTTCTCTAAAATTCATCCTACTATCCAGATCCTGTTCTTCCCTAACCACTGAGTAAACTCGCATTTTCTTTATGTTAATTGAAAGCAGGCCTTTAAAAGCCTCTTCCTTGTTTGCATTTTTAACAACCCACTTTCATTTAACATCATCTTCCATATGCACACCCATGTCCTAGCTGTCATCATTTCTCCGCCATGCTTCTTGAATGCACTATCTGTATCTATACTTACTGATTTGAGTCTTTGCTTAGGGAAACCTGAGTGAAGAATGGCTTTCTTCTCACCAAATCCAATACACTTTGCCCAGCACCATTTCTTCTGGTCCTCCTTAGAATAACTGATATTTCATCTTTATCTTCTATAGCTCTGATGGCCTTGAACTGTGCCATTTGCTCTTAGTTTCTGTACTATTTCCTTGAGAAACATCATCCATTTTCATAGGTTGCATGAGGCCTGATTCTCAAATCTCTGTCTTAGGCTCTTACTGCTTTGGCAACTTTGAGCCTCTCTCTCCCGCTCCCACCCACCTCACATCCCTCTCACTTTTTGAACGCTCCACAAATGCAGGATGTCTAAATTACAAGTACTTCTGCCTGCGTTCCACTTCCATACTCCGAACTCCTCGTTTCAGAGGTGAACATTAAAAATCTTAGATTTATCTTCATTCTTATCTTCTCATTTCTTATATTCAGTCAGTCATCGAATTCTGTAAACATAGCCATCAAAATGTCTAAGATGCATCCTTCTATTTTAATCCAAACTCCCACAGCTTCTTGTCTGAATTCTCACCAGTGCTTCACAATGGAGCAGTCTAATTTCAGTCTCCCTTTCTTGTACATCCTGAACACTGTGTTTGGGTTACTTTTCTAATGCATGACAGTCCTGTTTTCACACTTTTGAATCAGATTTCTCATCCTCGCTTTTTAGCTTATGAAAGTGATTTTATTTACCTCTTCCACCTGCTATTATTTTGAAATGTAAAATTCTCTCCAGTCACATCTATGTACAGAGGGCCATAGAATTTTAGAGAATAAAGGGTAGGCAATTCAGCATGAATTTCTTGAGCATGTGCTATGTGCAGTCACCTGATATCTTTGGTGAGACAAGGCCCTTGGCTTTGCAAAGTGGATAGTGAAAAGCAGGCAGGGATGTATTTCTTTTGCAATGACACATATCAAGATTTTTTTTTATTATCTAAAACTTGAAATGAGTCAAGTAGAAAGTGGCATTCCCTTTCAATGTCATACTAGAACATATTTTAATGGCCTGACCAAGGATTATTTAATTACCTAGTTTAATATATCTTTGTTTCACTTGCTCTTTATAGGTAAATAAAATTAGTTATTATAAAGGTATTTGACTTCTGCCTGGTAGAAAGGATACCCACAGGGGTTACAGTTTTATTGTCCCATCGAACATTAGACATTTTTTATAGCTAATCTAGCAATCTTCTTTTAACTGAACCTCCTATAAATGTTCTTGTAATTAGTTATTCCAATGAGCAAATATACCTTCATCCCATTATCTGCATGACAATGACCATTAAAACCAACATAATCTTCTGCCTCTCCTTTTTCTTAAACACACTGAGGCACATTTTTCTGTCCCTGTGGTAAACAGCCCTGTGACCAAGTTAAGAAAAAAATTTCTGCATGCTCAATGAAATGTATCTCCTAAAAGATAAGACTGTAAGCCAATGAAAAGAGTATACATGTTAAAACTAATAGCTGCTTATCAAGATTTGCTTCAAAACCCTCACCTTGTTATCCTCACCAATCTGAAGTAATGACATGTAAGCGCTCTCCAATCCCAGGTAGCTCCCTGCCTTGCAAACCTCATCCTAAAATCACCCAGCTCAGAATATAAAACCCTAAAAATATTCTCACTTAATTTTCCCTATTTGAAGATCCTACTGATGAATTCTCCAAAATCGCACCAAACAATACATTAATAAAGCTAAGTCTATTAAAACTACAGTAAAGCAGAATACCGTATTAGCACCATCTCAGAGGAGACTTATGGGGAGAGATTTATAGACTTTTGACTTCTGAGTTCAAGTGGTTTAATTAAGGTGGGTCTTTCAAGGTTTCCTAGAGAGAATAATGTATGGGGAATAGGCAAAGTTTGTAATAGTTTGGGGTTGGTGGATGCAGTGAGGTGAAGGCCTTGAAGTGAATCTTCATAAGTAAATCGCTATTTGAAAAGTGAGCTGTTTGCCCAGATAAGCAGACTAGTATCTCTAAAAATTTGATTTACATGAATTGCCTGAAGCAAACAGTAAAAGTATTTATTGGTTTCCAGTCTTATCTTTCCAGAGCGAAGATTTCTTGGGCCAATAGCATGTTGGTGCAGGTCATCTCAGTCAGTACTTCGAGGTAACAGCTGTGTCTTAATGTAGGGAGTCTCCTTTCTCACTAAGACTTGGTCTGGTTAGTATTCACTCTAAGTGCAATCAGCCTAATAAACCAAGCTTTGCTAGCTCAATCAATACATTATTCTTCTGGTCTTGGAATCATTAACAGTCAACAAGAGTCATAACTTTAGCTTATAGAAAAATGTGCTTTGACATCTAGGTCACATTTAAAGTCTAACTTTAAGTGGGCGATCAACAAACAATTGCTGAAAGAAAAGACACCTTACAGCATAAAATATAATAAAATTATTCTATTAAAAAGTGTGGCAGCTATATAGTTTTATTTAGTTCTCTAAAAATGTCATTATTGAAATATTTCTATCATTTTAATTGGAAAGTTTAACTCTTACATATATAATAAAATACAATATACATATAGTATCTGCTAGTCACTTACAGAGAACATCCATGGAATTCCACGAATGTCCCGAGGAAAGAGTTCTATTGTTGCGATGGTTAATTCTATGTGTCAACTTAACTGGATTGAAGGATGCCCAAATAGATGGTAAAACATTGTTTCTAGATGTGTCTGTGACGGTCTTTCTGGAAGAGATTATTAGCATTTGAATCCACAGACTGAGTAAAGGAGGGCTCCTTCACCAGATAGGCATGCGTCATCCAATCCATGGAGAGCTTAAGAGGACAAGAGGGCCGAGGAAGGGCACGTTTGCTCTCTCTGTGAGCTGGGACACCCATCTTGTCCTGCTCTCAGCCTCTGGCCCTCCTGGTTGACAGGCCTTCTCATTCAGACTGGTACTAACCCCATAGGCCTCTGGTTCTTGGGCCTTGGGATACTCCACAGTTATTTCTAATGTCCCACCATTGGCTCCCCTGGTTCTCAGGCCTTTGGGTTTGAACTTGAACTCCCCCAGTCAGTTTTCCTGAGCTCCCAGCTTGCAAATTGCAGATCATGGGACTTCGCAGCCTCCATAATTGTGTAAGCAAATCCTTCAAAATAAATCTCCATATATAGCGTATTGATTCTGTTTCTCTGGAGTACTCTGACTAATACAGTTGTCAAACAAATTTGATAAATGATCATTCTGTCATAGACCCACAGTTCACATTAACACAGAAATAGAACTGAGAAGCTTTATATTAAAGGACCAGTTTAAATTTTACACAGCATTTCCGAAATTTGACCACAGACCTTTTTATTTTTATAACCTTTAACAGCATACAGGACTGGATTCAAATAACATTTAGGGAAAAAATAAGTGGTGTTCTTGAATTTGTTCTTATGTCTGTTAGAATATGAGCTCAGAAGCATAGGTACAGCTGAAGTTGTTACTATAAGCCATACACATAATACTTAAATACTTGATGACAATAATGATTGTTTCAATAAGTAATTAATTCAAAACTAAGGCCATCCTCCAAAATTTGTGTTAATACCATTAATCCAATATTTTAATGATTTTCATCATCATTGGTTGACTTTGGCTCACTTTCTTTTCTTAAAGTTCTACCTAAATCTTGTGTTTACAAATTCATAGAAAAATATTTTTTAAACTAAATAACTTTTCTGAAATAGCTAGTAAGTGACCTTTTTCTATGACTTGCTATTGAATTGTATCTTGCTAAAACTTTAAAAGTTATAAAATGCATTGAAAAGTAAAACTCGTGGCATTGTTTTACAAATTGTTGCAGTGAAACTACTCAAGCTGGTTTATGGTTTTGGGGCAATCAATACTCTACAAGTATTTTTAATGATTCCCAATAATTTAAAATAAAATTGGAATTGTAGTTCCCACTTGTTATCCCATAGAATACCAAACCAGTATTTTCTTCAATTTTTAAAAAATTATTTCAAATTTTAGAGATACTAAGATATTCATATCCCCCACTTTATAATATGCCCTGGACATGGTTTTTAAAAATACCACAAACAAGATATCTTGAATTATCCATAGGAAAGTACAAGTTTAAGTTATCCTTTAGAAGGATAACAAGTAGGCTTTCCTGACATTTTGAATTTGACAATGAGTTTTTAAAGGATCAGTTCTCTTTTTTGTCTTTTGAGAGAGGGCTAAATATTCCATTGCTCTACAAGTACTATAAACTGTACTCTAGGAGAAAAAGGTGAAAATAATCAATAGAAGGAACTAAAATCTTAGCAAAGGCAAGAGTCAATTCCTTGGGCCTCAATTGTAAGCACTGCCTTGAGCACAAAAGTAAGATTCTCAGGTAAGTTTGCCGACATCCTTTCAGAAGCCTCCTTGTAAATGCTGATAACATTACTATCCATTTCTCAAGAGGACCTGTTGCTTATCTTTCCAAAAAAGCACTTAGGCACAACATAAGCAGCAAAGGAAGCTAGTTCATTCTATTGTCCTTCAGAAATTACGTGTAAAAAGAGAGAAAACACACATTCCCAGTACTTACGGTATCTTACTAACTTTGAATGCAAATTGAATATTCAAAGAAAAAAGACTCAACATTTTTAATTGTTCTAATATTTTCTTATACAAGTATATCATACCTCTGGATAGCAGGGTATGGATCTATTTCTAGCTTATCTCAAAGCCTCAAGGCACCTGGGGAGAAATTTTTTTTCCAGTTGATTGGTTTGGTTTTGCTTTTGCCTTTTCCCACCTGAAAAATCTGGGCAGTGATGAATAGAGGAGGAGATTTCACTGCAATGGGGATGAGATTTTCAAAAAGGCACATAGACACTTCAGAATTTATAAAAACTAAAACAGTAGCGATGTCCCTCCAGGCTTAACAGTAACTCATACTTAGTCAACTATGAATCAGGAAGGAGACCTCATTCTCTTCCTAAACGAGCATTATGCTTTAGGCTCTGTTTTCTTGCCTGTAAGCAAATGTGGGAGTCAAGGCCCAGAAGGGCAGCAAAGGATTTAGCATCTTACTGAGACATGAATCACTTTAGCAGGTCCTTTCGAACAATGGACTTAAAGCATCATAAGAGCACTGTATCGTGTTACAACAAAGGTAATCAGATCTTCACTTGAGCAGAAAAATGACAGGAAGGTACATAAATGTGAAGTTGCTTCAAGCAAAATGGCTTAAGAGTGTTTCAGGAAGTCCGTAAATGTAGGCAGCGATATAGCAAGATTTCCACTGTTCACTGGCCTCATGCTGCGGTCTCCGTTTGAAATGGTTTTTTAGATTTGAAAGATGTCAATGTCAATGGTTACTTGGCATAAAACTGCAGCATTTTCAAATCCAGGACCTCACAAGTATAAACTTTTCTTAAAATAAGCTCCAAGAGGAAACCTATCTTATGTTCATCCAAAGTAATAGGATGCGTGATAGCAACATCAAGTCCGAATTTGAGGTGTCTGAAAGTCATTTAAAGTCAACCGATGAATGATAAGACAGGTTACAAAATAACAGTTTGGTTTTTTGTTTGTTTTTAATGATTAAAATATTGCATAGTCAGAGATAAGATTTTCTAAATAAGCAAAATTTCACAATAGTCTTTGAGTCAAGCTTTTACTTATTCTTCACAATTTAATAGGAAATACTTTTAAAATGATTGCACATTCCTTGTCTTACTAAACAAATAAACATACCAACCTCTGGTGGGTGGCTCAAGTTCATTATTAAAAGCAACAACTGTAACACGGTGTTGGAAAAATACTGAAACGCTTGGTACTACTGAGGTAGGCCAGACCATTACTCCTAAACTAACTGTGTCAAGACTGATTCCCTTTTATTTATTGTGATTGTTTTAACCACATTTTATCCTTCTTGTCAGTCTGTTGGCTCTCACTCTAACAGTCCCCTTTACTCTTCTCCCTGAGTTTGCCCCATTTTATCTGCAGCTAATCAAACCTGTCACAGAGCTGTCTGTATTTTGAAAATTAAAATAAAACTGACCTGTATTTTATGAATGAAGGGCCAAAGAGTTCCTCTGTGAATAAAGTAAAAAGGTCCATGAGCTTAAACCCAGGTATATCTCTTTTATCCCATGCAGGACTTTTTATTTTATTTTTTTTTAATTCAATCTGTTTTTACATCCGTGTTCACTAGTTAAGTAATGTACCAGATAAGTTACTTTCAGACTCATGAGTTATTATTATCGCTATAAAAATAAAAAGCACAATCTTACATATTCATGGCATTATATAACTTTTTTTTTTGCTTTTTCATCAGAGGAGATCAGACATCTCTTATTAGAGAAAAGTGGTTTACCTGGCACATAATAGGGTCCCATAAATATCACATTTATTGAATGAATGCATGATATGCCAATATTTTATGTATATATATACATGCACATAAAATATTGTTATGAGTGGGCAGCTTTAACTAGAACATAATTATAGGAATTCCTGTTATTATTATGGCATTCATGTTAAGCATACTATTAATATAAAACCAGGATTTCTCCCGTTTGATTCCTTTTTGTCAAAGATTAGAGATATCTTTTCTTCTGTATTACTTTTTCTGAATTCTCATCTCTACTTTCTTTGTAAGCAAACTCTTCATTCTAACTTTCCATGCCTCATGTCCCTTCACCAAATGTTCTTTGTCATTAAAAAAGATAAAACTTAGAATGACCCTACTGTTTGGATGCAGGCCACAAACGTTCCATGTAGTAACTCAAGAGGATGCAACCATTTTTCTCTTCATGCCCAAGTGCCCTGATCTACAGATACTGGGAGGCTGACTGTAATAACACCTCAGTGTAGGTGGTGGTGTTTATTAATACATCACATGGAAAACAGATGGTTACAAACTAATCTCCCATGACTGCACAGCATGACCTTGTCATCACCAACTACACAGTGTCATTAATCTTATTTTGTGAATCAACTGCAAGGCATCCCATTTCTGCGACAGTCACTAACTCAGTGAAGTTCTCAGAAGAAAAATCACAATTATATTCAATCAATAATGAATACTTGAAAAAAGAAAACTGAAGCTTAGTGATTCCTGTATTATATCAGGGTCAGAATGGATAAAAATTGCCCTATCTTTATGATTTAATTGGGCAAGCATCAATTGGACATATTACAAAACAGTTCAATCAGAGATGTTCCTTAGAATTACAGAGAAGAACACATTCCCCATATTTAGAAATATATTGATCTCACCCATTTCTTTCAGATTACTTATTAGAGAAAATTGTTTTACCTGACATGTAGGCAGTACCCAAAATATTTATGGAATGAATGAATGATATACTGATAGCTGATCAAAATTTTAAGAAGCTGTATTTATACTTGGGTAGCGCCAAAGAATCGCTAACACAGGAGCCTGGTGCTCTGGTATGGCCATGGTAAGGCTTAATTCCATTATGAAATAATCACCAACATCATTGACACATCAAGTCCATTTTACTTTAATTGGCTTTTCTCTGTCAGGTCTTTAAATCACCACTTAAGCAGTTTTAAATTTATTCTTTCTAAATTCTGGGGGTGGGGGGTTAGGATACTATGATAAAAATGCATTCTCTCTCTGCTCAGACTTCAGAGCTCCTAGGCTTTGACGCAGCTGCTATTCCAAGGAGTGAAGATGGAGAGGAGCCCAGGGGCGTGCTCAGCTCTGAGTGTCTCTCTAAATTGTGTGCAAGTCATTCACCACGGCACAAATGAAAACAAAGGACATTAATTCCATTTCTATCAGGATTTATTAACCCCTAAACATCTGTCAAGTGTTTCCTCAGCTATTCAAAGTCTAGATCGTCTCGGGCCAGCTCGTTTCTCCCCACACATAGTCCTTTCATCCAAATGCCTGTCCACCTCTGTGACACACTCCTTGGCTTTTGACTTCCCACATTTAAACAAGCAGAAGGAAATAGGGAAACCGAATCTATCTCCTTTTCTTCTTCCCAAGCGTTCTGCTCTTCCTTAGAACCCTGCTTCAAATACCTCATGACTTATCAGATTTGTTTTCTTCTATAAAGAAATAGGTACCTTGTGTTTATTTTGCTAAACAATCAGAGAAGATTGTACAAACTATACACAGACTAACAATTATTCAGATGGAAAAAATTTAATTTTTGCACGAAGTTAGAATTAATGCATTTATTTAATAAACAGGAATTCTCTGTGTTTAAGATATGTAATTAGGAGAATTACTCTTTTCTGTAAAATGACTTAGGATAAGTCCTATCTTCCTGGTTAGATAATCCTGACAGTAAAGGAGAGCTTAAAATGGTCATCGAGTAGTCAAATAACTTTAATCCAGATGAGAAATGTCTTTCCTCTTCACTCATTTCTGAAGGAGGGAAATTTTAAGGTTTATTCAGGTATGTGTAACAACCATGCTTTTAGATACTATCGCATTTATCTTTTTCATCCCACAAATGAGGCTAGTGAGGCCCATAGAAAGAAGGCATTTATCTTTGGTAAAGAGTTACAGGCAGTGATCAAGAGTCAGTGATTTGTGCTTAAGTAAACATCAGAGCCCTCAGCCTAGGAATATTTGCAACAGCTCCTTCAGTCATTATTCTGTGTTCTCTTGCTCCAAACAATGCATTTAGTCATATGGTGATGATGCTAATGGTCAGTGTAAGACCTTTAGAGTCACTAAATACTGAAAAGAGAACATGCCCTACACACATTTAAAACATGTTTAAATGGTACCAAACCATGAAATTAGTGTAAGGAATTGCAACAAGTTTCTGATTTTTCTCATAGCGACTTTAAAAAAAATATCACATATAAAAGTAGTTTCAGAACCAATTTGGTGTTCTTGTTTGCTGAGCCCTGCACGCAGACGTTACCAGCCTTTTGGCTGTTCTGGAGTGACAATATCTCAAATAGTAACACTGCAGTAGTACCAGACTTCAGCATTTAATCTGTTTCCTATTTCCCCATCTTCTTTTATATTTTAATTAGCAATCATCTTAATAGACACGTTGGAATTACCTAATGCACGAGGGCTGTCCAGGAAAAACCCAGCTATAAATGCCTCTATTTTTCATATTACGTGGCTGGATACTTTCCGGACAGCCCCTGTAAGCATACTTGGCAATCCATATGGAAAGGAATTGTGTGCCACTGACCAATGACACTCCCAAACACACCAGGGAAACTGCTTCCCCTAGCCCTTTCAGCCATTCCATTGCTGCTGGAAACCAGTATAGAGGAGAGGAGAGTGAGCCCCAGGCTGCACTGAAGTCACACAGAGGAGCAGCACTCCCATATCAGCAATTCTCCTGATGCCAATAGCATGGGGCAATGGGGATACTTCCTGTCTAGGCGCATCCCTGAACTCTCTCAGAAACGAATTGGGGATAGGTGGGTACTATTGACTCCTTACAGCAAAAACTTCCTGCTGCTGCATTTATTTATTTATTTGGTATGTGGTATCATAGAATATTATTTTCAGGAAGGACTTGAAAATTTATCTTGTCCAACCTATATTTTTATTTTGCATGGAATTTATCATTCAAGTTAGGCATGTATACTATAGGAATATTATAAATGTCATCAAGCAAAAAGAAGACATGTAAGGTCACCCTAAATTCTACTCTTAAATATATTTCTTTTCCACATTTTAACATTTCAGAGAATATCCCTTGGTATTCTGCATGGCCATCTGTTTCAGCAGCTATGTCACCAGTAATACTCAAGAGTATTGCTCTACTATTTGGTCACTCTCTAGAGAATGACCCAAAAAGAGGGATTGTTAAAATAAAATAAAATGGAGACAAGGTTTGAAGATCCCCTGAGCAAACAAAACCAGTTAGTTAAGCAAAGCAAGCAAAACTTAACCTAGTTCATTCTATGAACATGAGTGAAATTTAACTTGGATTATTCCTTATAAATGCCTGTGGTAATCATGCAAGACGCCTAAGTTGTCTTGCTAAAATGATACTAGATCATCACATTTAACCAATCCCCCCGCTGTCTGTTAAGGTGAAACAACTTCCTCATTCTCTCTTTATAAAACATCGTGTAACATCATGTTTCTGAGCTTTGTGCCACATCGAGTTTGAAGTTTCCCTATTTACTAACAATTTGTTTCTTGCTCAAATATTCATATCAAGTAAAACTCTCTGAATTTTTTTGGACTCTTGTGTGTGTGTATGTGTATGCACACACATATATACAATAGAGTTTATATATAAAATACCTTTGTATCTATCTAAATGCAGCTTCTATATATACATATATATGTAAAATACAATTAATTTTCAAAAAAAATGGGATCATATTATATATTTACTTTTTAACTCAACCACAGCTCTGCCACTCATTAGTTATGTGTTGGTACCTAATCATTCTGTCTTAATTTCTTCATCTATAAAAAGGGCTTTGATAAAATAATCCTTATATCATGGGGTTGTTATAAAGATTAATGAATTGATACATGTGAAACACTTAAAACAGTAGCCCATAAACAAACTAACAAATGTCAGTTATAATTATACTACAATTTATTAAACACTTCCTTATTATTGTTTATCTAAGCTATAGCCAGTTAATCCCTTCATTAGGCCAGATGAGAACTCTAAATCCAAAGAGGTGAATCGACTCGACAACTTGATAGCATCTGGCAGAACCAGGATGCCAAGACTCACCCCCATACTGCCTTCTTCCTGCAACCAACAGAATGACTTGCAGCAAGAACTAACATAATAAAGTGATTCCTAGATGCAAGTACCTGTGCTGGGGACGTTGCACCTATTAATTTATGCAGACCTTACAAATAACCTTTAAAAAGGCAATTGCTATTATGATTCTCATCTTGTCCATGAAGAAATTGGGACACTTACAAATTACAAATTGCCAAATTCACCAAGGTGTCACAACTAGCAAGTGGTAGTGAATTCAGGTCTTCTGATTCCAAAGGACTTGCCTTGAAACACTATCCTATGGCATATCACATGAAAATTTGTTTATACTAATGGTGATGTTCCCGTAAAGCTTTACAGGTTATTAAGATTATAAAGGTCACAGCATATATCCCTAATGACTTAACTCACTATAAAGAGACTTTAGCACCATGAAGAATCCAGTGGCCTGACATTCAAAGATGTAACTCAATTCACCAAGGTTACTTATATTCTTACACTCTTTCTCACAGTCTCTCGGGAACATTTATAGCACAAAAATCCCTCTCTGTGCCCATATCTCACTCTGCACACCTGTTTTCCTTGTGGGGAAAAAAACCAGTTGCTTTCACTTGGATTTTGAAAACTATTTCACTACAACAAAGAAACAAAACTCATGAACACAGTCAATAGTTAAGTAGTTACCTGAGGGTAAGGGAGAAGCGGAGTTGAGGAGAAGGGACAGGGACACAAATATATCGTGATGGAAAGAGAACTGATTCTGGGTGATGAACACATAATACAACACATGGATGATGTATTGTAGAGGTGTACACCTGGAACCTGTGTAATTTTTTGCTGATCAATGTCACCCCAATAAATTGAACAATAAAATTAGGGGGGAGGAAAGAAAGAAAAGTGTCTCAGTAAAAAAAGTAGAACTCTGGGATCATCGGTTCTTCTTCAATGGTTGGGGAGAGAGGAGGCTGTTTGTCAGGCTGAAACTGGCTACGTTCTCCCAAGGCCATGGGATACATTGACAACACTGTAGGAAAGAGCAGGCATGCTGAAAATGTTGACTAGATTTGTTTATGATCCAGGAGAGAAAGTCATATTTCCCCTTTTGAATAAAAAAATCCTAGGCAATCTTTTGTGTTATAATATGAAATTATTCCATCCTTTCAATGTGTTGCTGCTCTCATATGTTGTTCACTTGTATTTAACAGTGAGTCATGCCTGCAGCAATCTGTTTCGGCTTGCTTCGTTGTAACCACCTGCTTTCTCATCAGCTTAATTAATGAAAACTTCAAGTCAAACTACAATAAATGCTTTTACTCATTTTTGCATCCAGACAAAAGTCTTCAAATGAATGTAGGACAAAACTACAGCCACATATTTCACCCATAAACAAAGGAAACCCAAGTTCTGAACACTCAAAGGGAAAACTGGCCATGTAAGTGTAGAATTCTATATGTGTATTTTATAGCATAATTACAAAAAGTTTACAGAATATCTTATCTTTATATAATATACAGAAAGATGCTTTCCTTTTTCATAGAATGTTATGTTTTTGCCCAAGGGTGGTCCTGATAGAAGATGTCATTTTGCATAAATAATGATAAATCCAAACCAAAAAAGGATTTTAAAATAAAAGAATTACCATTGTGCATTCAATCATGCAATTAACCTTAGCATCCACTAGCAATAACTCTGAGGGTTATTGTTATAAGAATATGCTGGAGCATATCAGGAAGGCAAGTCAGACACATCACGCCCAGGTAATATTATTTCTTCAACCTGTGAAGACTAAATAAATGCAGTCATGTATTTAAATTCATAAATGGTGCTGCACATAGTAGATGCCAAATGAAAGTTAATACCTTTTCCCATAAACATTTATTTTAGGGGGATTCACAGAATTTTTGGTAAAGCCAGTGAATGATGTGAACACTCTTCCCAGAATATACCTAGAAGTATTTGCATATCAAAACTACCATGAAAGGGTAGGAGACACAGACCTACCAAATATGTCCAAGCAGCCATGAGGACAACTTCCACAGTGCACAGATGAGGAGGAGCAAACTACTCCTTCCCCCAGGTAATGCTAATGTTATTCTCTCCACACCCCTATTGTGGGAATTACATTCCCATTCCACATTGTACTTGTTCCCCATTGTCTATAAAACACTTAGAAACACTGAAATGTGCTAACAAAATTGCTACATTAAGTTTAAAATGTCATCGTGCTTCAATTAAATTCAACAAATACCAATTGCATATCACTAATAAAATTATACTCAGGGTCTTCTCAAAATTCTTTTAGTCTAACATTCTGAAAGTATTTTTTATACATATTTTGCCTTTGTTGACCTTAAACCAATAGCCAGCTATTTCTCCAGCAAAATGGATTTGTTCAGGAACAACAAAGAATCGCAATTTATGACACGTTGTCTGATGGCAAACCAGACACAAGTCCAGAGAAACAAAGGAGGGGAATCCTCTTTTATAGACTTGGGAAAGGCTTTTGTAAACCAAGAGTCCACTAGAAGACACTAAAAGTTCAAAGTATACTGACTTTTCATTGGTTGAGTTATAGTAGTCTCCCATTGGCCGAGTAGTCTTTTCTTTCCCTCCCGCTGACATGGTAACGTATAGTACTGTCACATCCTGTCTGAGATGCAAGGTACCTCTCTTCCTGTTGAGGTCAGTAGTGTGTGTTGAGTGAGTCATGTGTGAGAGGGGGTTCTGGTTATTAATTTATACATCTTCATTTAAATATATATTTACAAATGTGTCCTGCTGGTCTCAGATATTTTGTATCATTATCTCTTTCATTATAATTTGTTTAATCATTTAAGATGTTTAAAGGTTAGATCTGGTTCAGTAGCTCTTTTTTATCATTAGATCCAATAAATTACACGAGTTTAAAAACAACTAAATTCACAACTATGCATAGTGCCAGATGGGTACTAGACTAATGGGGGGATCACTGCATAAATTATATAAATGTCTCACCACTATACTGTACAACTGAAACTAATATAAAATAATATTGAATGTCAGCTGTAACCAGAAAAAAAACTAATAAAATAAAATAAAAACCACTCAATTTAAGAGACATAAATGGGGTAGCACTGCAATTTTCACTTGAGTCTGTAAATGTACATTAGCACTTAGAGAAAGTTAACTTGGCGCTCTTCAATGCTTAAAAAACTTAAAATTGCCAATGAAACAAACAAAATATCTCAACAGGCTTGCATAGTATTTTCAATAATGAATAGCATGAATGTACATTTTAAACACAAATATGTTTTAGGCTTGGTTGGGATCCTAAGGTTGAGTCCACACAACATTAGAAGTGCCTTGCAAATTTGAATAATTAAAAAAATTATATAATTTTTTAGAAAATTGTTTTTCTAACAAATAGCTAAGAATCAAGAGGTTGAGTCTAGCATAAGCCCTGAAACCAATTGTGTGACTCCATGTAAGTCATTTAACCTCTCTAGACATTTATTCTCTTCCAGAGCAAAGTAAGAAAGTTTTAGAGGAGGTCTCCATTCCCTTTTACCTCTAAATTATAGTTACTGTATAGGTAGCTCAGTGTCAAATAACTGGAAGAAATAAACTGAGGGTGATTGCCACAGTGTAACATTTGTAATCAAGTTGACTACATCGGTGATGGCCTGATAAAGTGACTAGGAGGTGGGGGATGGGGGGAAGCTCTGATTTGGAGCATTTGCCAGTTTCCATGGTGTAAATCAAGCTTGTCCAACCTGTGACTCACAGGCCGCATGCAACCCAGAACTGCTTTGAATGCGGCCCAACACAAATTCATAAACTTTTAAAAAATATTACAAAAATTATGCATAGACCTTTTCTTTAGCTCATCCGCTATTGTTAGTGTTAGTGTATTTTATGTGTGGCCCAAGACAATGCTTCTTCCAACGTGGCCCAGGGAAGCCACAAGGTTGGACACCCTCGGTATAAATAGTCCCACCTTTGCCAATTTCAAGCTGCCTATGTGATGTCACTGAATACAAAGTTGGTTAGAGATGCACATATTTAGATCTCAGATACCGGTAAAGCAGGTTTCAGCACACTTCTGACTTCATTCTCCAGATCTTAGTGTCAAGCTATAGATGACAAATATTCATTATCCCTTTAAAAATGATGCCTTAATAACAAATGAAACCATAGCTTTCCGGAGGAAAGAACATTTTTCTGTTTGGATGAAGAGATTCACAGTACCACTTGTTTTGGCCTTGGGGAAATAAGTGCAAACTAATATCCCTAAATGAATGCACAAAACACATCTCAGTTTCACTTCACACTAAAGTAGGTTGCAAGTCTGCAAATTCTCATTTAACACAGGAACTCAAGTGAGTCCTTTCACTCAGAAAGACTGAAAATATATCTCTTAACATCATGTTACATTTATACAAAATGAAGTTGAGAAACAGCTTAAAGTTGGAGAAGTTTCAATTGAATAATTCAACTGAACACATTTAGAAATCTACAGAAAATAGTTCTTCCTTTCCTGAAGGCATCACTCACAAATATCTTCTCTATTAAAATGTCTTACCAGACCTTCTCTATTTTAACACCAGCCGTATTTACAGTGTGGAAAGACTTTGAAGAAAAGACATATGAGTATATGTTACCTTGAGGACTCAGCAGAAAGCAGACGCTGAAAAAAAAAAGGCTTCCCTGTAGGTAATTTATTTCTGGAAATGATCCCAGGAAACAGGGGTAGGTGATTGAGGAAAATGTAGCAAGGAAAGAAGGAATACCCAGACTGAGGTATATTATCCAAGTGGCCAATTCTCTGGGCAACTGGACCTCAAAACTCTCAGCGTGTGGAATGAGCCTCAGAATTTTCTCTCCATGGAAAGCGTTTACTCACGCCTCTTCTACCACATTGGTTAAAACTTACCCCATAGAATTTTTTTATTTTAATATCTTATTGAGATAATTTACATACATTACTCTGTACAGATTTAAAGTACTTAATTTCATACCCATGAAACTCTCACCACGATCATCACTTTAAACATTTCTGTTGTCCCAAAAGTTTCTTCACATCTCTTTTCAGTTCATCCTTCTCTCTACCTGTGTCACCAGGCAACCACTGACTTATTAAGTTCAATGTGTTTGCTTACATTTTTGAGAATTTTACATAAATGGAATCATAGAGTATATACTGTTTTTGTCTAGTTCTTTCACTCAGTGTAATCATTTCTAGATGCATCATTTTTCTTCCATGAATCAGAAGTTGTTGTTGTTTTTAATTGTTAAGTAGTGTTATATTGTTTATATCCTACATTTTCTTTATCTATACATTTGTCTATGGCCATTTAAATTATTTTCAACTTGGGGCTATTAAAAATCAAGCTGCTTTGAATATTCAAGTTCAAGTCATTGCAGAGACATATACTTTCATTTATTTTAGGTTGTAGAGCCCATATGTATTTGACTTTTTAAGAAAATATCAATTGTTTTCCAAAGTGATTATACTATTTTACATTCCCATCAGCAGCATATGAGAGTTTCAGTTGTTCCATATCCTTGTAAACACTTGGTATTGTCAGCCTTTTTAATTTTAGTCATTCTAGTGGGTACATAGTGCTATTTTATTATGGTTTTAAATTGCATTTTCCAAATGACTATTGATGTTAACCATGCTTTCACATGCTTATAGTCTGTTCTACTTTGAGTACATGCCTGTTCTTGTCTTCCTATAATTACAAATAGGGCTTTTTCATATATTCTAAATAGAAGTCCTTTGTCTGATACATATTTCGTGAGTGTTTTCTACTAATTTGTTGTTTACATTTTGTTTCCCTAATGATGTCTTTTGAAGAGTAAAATGTTTACTTTTGATGAACTTCAATTTAACAACAAATAAACCTGTTTTGTATCCTGTTGTCTGTATCTTACTTAGGCGACCATTGCACATACCAAGGTTATAAAGGTGTTTCTCCTAGGTTTTTCCCTAGAATTTTTATAGTTTTAGGTTTTCATTTAAGTCTCTGATCTACTTCAAGGTAATTTTTGTGTGTGCGTTGAAGTCTGGGTTTACATTCATTTTTGTTCATATTGATATCCAGTTATCCAATCTTCAGTGAAAAAACTCCTTTTCTCATTAAATTGCCCCATCACCTGAAAGTTGAAATACTTATATAAAATTAATGCTTTCCAAATTTTCTGTTTTCCTCTGTAACTTGATAACTATTATTCAAATAACTTGGATTAGTTTAATTTTTCACTGTATTAAGTTTGATTATGACTTCTACATATTCGATGGCTTATTATTTTTTCTCCTTATTCTTATATACATTCTTATACTCTAACCCTCCCAAAATACACTATTTTTGAAACTTGAACTCTAGAATCCCTGCTTATTGATGTTTTTAATTCTCTATCACATTACTTAGAGATATCTTTACATTAGGGTTTCACAACAGTGGCACTATTAACATTTTGACTGGATAATTCTTTGTCATGGGGAGCTGTTGATTGTAAGATGTTTAAGAGCATCCTTGGTCTCTACCAAATAGATGCCAGGATCACTCCCCAAGTCATGACAATAAAAATGGGGCAAAATTAACCCTGGTTGAGAACTACTGCTTTACATCCATGTTTATATCCATGGATTATTATAGTCAAATATGTATTTGATTTGACTAAAACTTGGGGGCAAAATAGTCCTTAAAACATGTCATTTTTGAAACTGATATATTCAATCCTCAAGTAACTTAAGTTTTCTTATGGATGTGAATTAGCATATAATATTGCATGGATAGCATTACCTGTATAATGGTTTGTCTCTCAACCTAATAAAATTTGTAGTCCTCAAAGATAATAAAAGCAGCTTAAACATCTGATTTTTCTCTTAAAGACCAGTATTTTAAAGGAAGTCTTACTTGCTGCTGTTTTAATTTATTTCACCTCTTATCTTACTTGCACTCTAAGGCAGTTGACTAGGTGGTTCAGCAATCAAAAATAAATTCATTCAACTAATTATAGCTCATTTAGGTAATTTTTAAAGCATTTTTAAGAGAAAATCACTATCCTAAAGAAACACGTCTTCTGAGATATTAGCAGAAAACCACACATACGCCAAATGAAATATTTCCATTTACAACAAAATGGATGGAGCTGGAGATCATCATGCTAAGTGAAATAAGCCAGCATGACTTCGTTCATATGCGGAATATAAAACTGAAAGCAACAAAGAAAAACAAACAAATATTTGAATATTTTTAAGAGTAGTTTTTCAAAGAGAGGGAGTTATTCTGCTCACATAGTTATGGTGATAATGATCTTACTGAATATTAAAAATACTAATTTTAAAATTAAATGATATTAAGTAAAAGCTGTTCTCTGTTAGGTTTAAAATTGAGCATGAATCAATGTTTATAATATTTGTTGATAGGCCTTTGTGAGTTAAATAAGTGAATGTGCATTCACTAATTTGGTTCTTTCTGCATCTTCACTGTTCTTACAATTAAGAAGGATTCTTGAGGCTAACAATAAAGATACTATAATGATTTATAAAAATCTCTCACCGTGCATATGATTACATGCACTTGATATATTTAAGACTCTACACTGAGTAACCTGCCTCTACAGGCTTGCCTGTCTATATATCAATGAAAGTCACAGCCTAGCGTTTTAGAAATTAAGGTCTAAAATAGAAGTATAAAAGTGGGTATATTTGAGGCAGGAGAAAAACAAGAAAGCAAAGAATTAAAATTTGTATCAGAATTTTTGAAAATTAAGTACACTTCAGGAACCATTAAAAAATAATTTCTTTTCAAAAATGTTAATAACTTGTACCATTTAAAAAATGTGACTGTTTATCATAAAGGAGAAATATTCTGTAATTATTTTTAGCCAATATTTTCTAGTGTGTAAATTATGTCTTGTAAAGCTTGGCTTTCTTGGTAGAATTTCTTGGAACATTTCCAGAAGGATTATCAGTAAGTAGAAATGAAAGTCACTAGAGTTCACAAATTTTATGTTCATTCTTCTTATTGCTGATAGAATCCAGAATGCTAACTATAAAAAGCACTGTGAAACTATTGTTTAATGAAGATATTGAGACTATAAACCAGTTGTGTATGGCACTGTGGATACATTAAACATTCAGCTTTGAAAACAGGTAGGCCTGGGTTTAAATCCTTGTCCTGTTTTCCTACCTATGTGACCATGGTGAGCTTTCTGAATGTCCATGAGCTTCCATTTCCACATTATGTGAAATAACAATATTATATCTTCTTTACAGGTTTGCCATTATATTCAGTAAGATGACTAGGGCCAAGAGGGCAATGCAGTGAGCTGGTATTATACTTGGTTGTTACTTTTGCTGCTATTTTTGTTATTATTCATAACAGTACTGAAATTCTTCCACTTGCAATGGGGAAATTCGATGTATTAGAATTAAAAACATTTTTAAACTAAAGCCCCAAGGGACTTATTATCATAGTTAATATAGAAAAAAATATGGCAGAATCCAGAACTTTCGTGATACTTAAGATGGTCTATCTCTGGCACCCTGACAGAGCTAAGCTAGCTCCTCCCACACAATGTCTTCCTTTATCTCTGCCAGAACGTTCTTGATATTTGCTGACATCCATCCACATGTCATCCTTCATCATGAACTTCCTACTCACTCCCGGGATTACACCTTCTTCTTTATTCATAAGCCTTCAAAATTGATGAAAACCCCAAAGTCATTGCAGGAAAATCAGTTTGTTTCTAGCGGGAGAGATTAATTTTCTTTCTATAAATACTTTTTAGACGTTATATTTTAATATGAACTTCTAAGAAAAAATAAGTTAGTTTACTTTATGAAGTCAGTAAGTGTTATAATTCCATTTTCTAGAAGACTAAGACAGTGAACATAAGAACACAAGTATTTTGCTTGGGTAAAATGGCTGCTCTAGATGGGGAGGTGGCAATTTTATTGAGCCAGAGAACTTACACATGAGGCTGGATCTCCACATGGAACCGCCCAAATCACAAAAGTTTACATAGAAGCCTTAATGCGGTTCAGACACTGTGTGCTGTCCAGATGGTTTCAACAACACGTTGCTCTCTCAAGGATGCGTCCTTGAAAACAGACCCCATTTTGGGAACGGTGGGCAGAATGTACGGGTTCAGGGTGAGTCCAGCTTGTGGGTAAACTGGCAGGTTCTCTCGGTGACCTCTTCCAACAAATGATTTGTTCCATTTGAATGTGAACCTAGGTTTATTTGAGTCGTGAATTTATGTACCTCTCACTGTGTTAATGTGCCAGATGGGGAGTTGTTCATTGGTCACTCATTTCTGATTAATGGACAGCAGTGATCCTGAGATAGATTCCCTTCACTTTAAGGGCTTTTGTCTCCCCTCAAGGTAAGGAAGTAAAGGGCTATCAAAGCATCTCACAGGAAATGCAAAACTATTTTCTTCCCTGAAACACTGATGACTAAGATTAGTGTGAGCTTTAGGTCTGAGATTCCTCATAAAATGAAGATGCAAATCCAGTTTGATCTCTCTTCCTCTAGGCTCAGAGCATTTCCTTGGGCCAGATGCCATATTGTACCAGGGCAGAGAGAGCTACTGGGAATCAAAGAAAGGGATAAGGTAAGTAGAACTTTCATTCAAAGACAGTAAATTGCAAGGAAATTGGGGGATTTTGTTTGTTCATTTTGAAAAAAAATATAGGCAGATCATTTTTAATATGTTTATTGCTATTTCAACCTCAGAATTATCTTTCTGTCTTTTGAAGGACAAGGTGGGAAAAAAATCACCAGGAAACATTTGATTAAATAGATAGAAATATGTTCCAAAATAATCCCTGAGAATATAATTTTTTATGAAAAGATGATATTTTAAGATTACACTGTGAGCTTTTCCCTATACTTTAAACAACTAGCAACAATGGACATAAAGAAAAATCTAAACATTAAAATATAGCAAAATGAAAACAAAATTAAACTAAGAGATAAATGTGTCTCAGTCAAGATCTCAAAAGGAAACATATGTCATCTTCCAATGGGTTTAAACTGTAAACAATTAAATGAAGGTGCCACATGTGGAGGTGTAGTCAGGATTAAGGGAATCAATAAACGATGAGAGTCACCTGGTGGCAGATAACAGGGGAAGAAGGATGAAGGAGGAAATAATGACACCAGGTGTGAGCGAGAACCGAAAACTTCTTTAAATAAACTCATCAACACTGATCAACGTTTTAAAATTAAACAAATTATATTATTCATTTTTAATCTCACTATTGCCAGTACTATAAACCAAGACATATAAGGTCCACTTACCCTCAAATATTCTGAATTTTACTGTAGTGGCTCAATTCGTTTTAGTTGATTGTCTTTCACGTTCTCTCACATCCAGCCTTTTACTTACTTACCCTCTTTTTCCCATCAAAGACAAAAGTTACACCCACTATTTTCCATACACATTTACATTTCTTTGTGATTTTTGAATTTATTAGAGTCTCAATTATCAATATTAGTTTTAACCTTTATCTGTAGTTACTAACTTCTGCTACAGACCAAAAAGTACTAGGGAATAAAGCGAGAACTATCTGTTACCTACAAACACATTAGCAGAGTAGCAGGGTTCTAAAAACAGTTCCATGTCATTATACACCTCTACCTAAGGGAGGCTAAACTATTGGTCCCAATTCTTCACTGCTTTGTTGTAATATTTTACTTTCACACATTCTCGTGGCCTCATGGTGGGTGAAGTGTGATTCTTTGTCCCTTAATGTGGGATTGGCCACGTGCCTGGCTTTGGTCACTGGGATGTTAGTGGTCCGTAGGGCAAACAGAGGCTTGAAATGTTCTTTCATGAAAGGGCATGCCCTCTTACACTCCAGTGATCAGGCTGTCTCAGACACACGCCCCAGGTAGTCAATGCCCTTCGCTCGTACCCTAAAGCAAATACTCTTGCATCATGGAGCTTGGAGCCTGAATCCCAGAGGTGGGAGTCCAACCTAGCCCAACAAATCGCAGACTGCCTGCAGACATATGAGCAAGGAAATGAATATTTATGATTTTATTCCACTGACTTTTTGGAGAGTTAAATGTGCAACACTGTTGTGGCAATACCTGACTGAATCACAGCATGGTCATATGCCTTCTTCATTTGTAAAGGTTAACAACAAACATGTACACTAATACAAAATATTTTCTATCCGTTTCAACTGATTATAGTATAGCCACTTTTTATTGTATAAAATTTTTACCCAGATAGCGTAGTTAGAAAGATTAGTCTTATTGACTTGTATCATGATAAGAAGTTTAAATAGTAAGCCATTTTAGTTTAGTTGTATATTTACCATTTTGTAAAACAATGGTAAATTATTTGACTCATGAAATCAGTATGTGAAATTAGAAATGGCAGAAGAATTAAGCTTTTTGTGAACAAACACATCTTACATAAACTATAATCATTACAAAACATAATAAAACAAAACATTAATTTTTTTCACATTGTAATAAAATTAGGAAGATGGCATATGTTATTTTAAATCAAAATTATTAAAGCAGTATAATTTGTTCATAGATTCACCTGGAATAGAAATATTGTCTGAACTCTTTTCAACATTTATATACTAAATACGTTTTTAAATTTTGTTTTGTTTTTTCTTTTTCTTGATGTACTTTTGTTTTCTTTTTTTATTTTAAAAATGTTAAACCTACAGAGAAGTTGAAAGGATTGGCTCATAAACATCCATATGTAATTATTGCCTAGGTTTTCCAATTACTAACATTTTTTGTTATATTTGCTTTTTCTCTTTCTAAATATACAGTTTAATAAATAAACTCTTATTTTTGGAATAGTTTTAGATTTACAGAAAAGTTACATCTATCGCACAGAGTTCTTGTACACCTTTTACTCAGTTTCCCCAAATGTTAACATCTTACATTGCTTTGGTTCAGTTGTCAAAACTAAGTAATTACAATGGTATGTTACTATTAACTAAACTGTAGACTTCATTCGGACTTCACCTTTAAAGTGTACTTGGATGTACTGAAGTTCTTAGTCACTTTTTTCCCTAGCTATGTCTCCTATCAATTATATTTCTGTGCCTCTTATCTTGTAACCTAGTAATCAAGGTCATTATTTTGTTTTAAAATTCTCTTTTTTTCCCCCTGGAGTTATACCACAGTATTTAAAGCTTTTGTTTTTCTGTTTACGGAAATTTATGAATTCTATCACTTTAAATTTATTTAAGTCATATCAGTCTCAATAACCTAGTGTAAACAAGAGCTCTATTTGATTTGAGAGAATTTATAATCTAATTCATCAGTTTATCTTTGGAGATATGCAGTTATATATCATTCTGGGGTTTTTTTGTTTTTACAAAATCTTAATATTTCACGTCACATAATGGTGTATTGTTATCAAACTCTCAGGACAGGAAATCCTGTTGGGATTTATAGTTTTATTTTTCCCTCATGCATTAAGTGTTGTTTTTGGCAGTAGTTTGGCCAGACTTGGGGGGGTCATTCATGCTTTATAAAATTTAAAGTAAATTGGCACCATTTTGTTTGCATGTGAAACTTTTCCTCACATTTTGACTGGAATCATTTGTATATTTCTCTGGGACTTTCTTATTTGTAAGAGAAGAGAGAGAAATGTCATATATCAGAAATCTGAAGATTTTTAAGGAACTAATGAAAAAAAGCTGAAAGCCATCTTTTTCATCCAAAAACTCTCAGTGCTATTTTTAAAGTTTAGATTCAAAAAGAGCAAAACTCTCCCAGAAACTATCTCTTTACCAGATCATTTAAGCACGTGAAAAACTGTTCAACCTTATTATTTATCAAATAAATGCAAATTAAAACTCCAGTGGGATACCTGTTCCCACACACTCTAATGACTGCAATTAAAGAGACTGGTAACATTCAAAGTTCCTCTTGCAAGTGGAGCATCTGGGACCCTGATACATTTCTAGTGTGACTGTAAATGGTAGAGCACTTTGGACAATAGTTTGGAACCTTCTTATAATAAAGAAGATACATGTATCCACTGGTACAGTAATTTTACTTCAAATCTATTTACACAAGTAATGTTAAAATACGTTCACAAAAAGCTATGGATAAGAATGTTCATGACATCATTTTTAGTTATAACAACCTCAAACTGGAAATAAACTGAAATTACATTAACA
>PVJL010003640.1:89880-151486 GCA_004026885.1 Lyroderma lyra
CACACGCACACACACGCACACACACGCACGCACACACACACACACAAGAATACATGCCATATAAGTCCATTGATATAAAAGTCAAGAACAGACATAACTAGCCTCTGGAGATAGAAACAGAAAAGTAGAGAATAGTGGTTGTCTTGGTGGCAAAAGGGGAATTATTTGGTATAATGGATTATTCTTACCTTACTTGCATATGTGTAGTTATTTGTCACAATGCATTAAGATGTGTGTCTTTTACTAAATGACTCCATGTTTAAAGACTCTATTCTAAAAAATACAAAATTCAGGGCCCTGTTTATCTCTAGGAGAGGCAGCAGGACCAAACAGAGAGAGAGCAATCAGTGATAACAGTACTGAATATTTTAAGATTTTAAATGAAGCGGTATGTTCACAGATGTCCATTTTATTAATATGCAATGTAATATACATAATCTACATATGTAAATCCTAAGTTATGTACAGTTGACCCTTGAAAAACACAGGGTTTAGGGGCACTGAACCCTAACTAGTAATCCACAAATCACTTTTGACTTCCTAAAAACTTCACTAATACCCTACTATTGAGCTGAAGAATTACCACTAACATCAACAGTTAATTAACACATATTCTGTATGTTGTATGTGTAATATACCATATGCTTACAATAAAGTAAGCTTGAGAAAAGAAAATATTATTTAAAAAATCATAAGGAAGAGAAAATACATTTACAGTATTTATTTTTAAAAATCCATGTATAACTGGAACTGTGCAGTTCAAACCTGTGCTGTTTAAGAATCAACTGTATATTGTTTTGCATTTATTAACTATTATAATATTAAACAAAATTCTCTCTTTTTCACTTTTATGAAAGAGTTTAATGTTGGAATGGTATTTTGAACATTTTGTAATGTTTAAAAACCAACCCTGGGAGTTCCCTGGTGGTGTAATGGCTGAGCTTCGGCGCTGTCAACGCTGTGGTCTGAGTTCGATTCCCAGCCAGGGAAACACTCACATTAAAAAAAAAAAATAAAATAAAATTAAAACCAACCCTATCCTTGAGTTTGGATATTTTTTAACTGGTGATTTAACTTCATGTCTTGGATTAGTTTCAGCAGGTATCTTTTTCTAGGTATGTACATATTTTATCTAAGATTTCAAATTTATTGACATACAGTGTTCATAATATCCCTTATTGCTTCATAGTCTATATTTATTTTCTTCATTCCTAATATTTAAAAAAATATTTTTCCGCCTTCATTTTTTAAATCTATCTTTCTAGAAAAATTATTGATTTTTTTAGGTTTTGCTGATCCTTCCTGTTACATGTTTTCTCCTTCATTAATTTCAGATCTTATATTTATTATCTTTCTTATGATATTTTTATTAATTTTTAACTCCTTATGATAGATTCTTAGCTCATTAATTCTAAATTTTCTTTTTTTCTAATATAAGTATTAAGGTTTTATATTTCTTTCTAAGTATTGCTTTGGTTGTATAGCATACATTTTTTTATATAGCTTTTTCATTATTATGTACTTAAAAATACTTCCTAACTTATGTTATGATATTTTTCCCACAAGTAGAACTTTCTCTTAATTTTAAAGATAATTTTTTTCTGGTTACATTTTGTAGTTATTTTAATATTAATTTTAGTGTGATCATATAATATGGTTTGGATGCTCCAATCATTTTAAATTAATGAGACAATTTTGCAGAAGTTTCATTTATTCTACAAACTTGTTTTTATTGATACCCATTTATACAAAGCTTGATACTTTTGTTGGTCATTTTTAAGAATGTTTTTGAGTTAATATACATGAGATAATATGTTGAATTAATACACCTGAGATAAATGCACAAATAACAGTTTTTATTCAATTAATTACTACTTACCTGTGAGATATTAACCCAATAAATATTCAGTTAGTTGCTACTAAATGGTTCAAACTACATTTAATAATCAGGGCCATAAAATATTTTATTTCACAAATATTTATAAACACTTTTGCCTGGTATTCTAATGGGGAAGGCAAGTAATATTAATAAATAGATACAATATTTGATAACAGATATAAATGTATGTTCACTTACTGAGATCACAAAGGTAGAACTAAAATTCCAGAGAAACCAGTAAGTCTTCCCAAAAGAGGTAATATATAAGCTAGACCTTAAGAATGAATGCAGAAATATCTATGTGTGTCCTCTGTCCACTTTTTAATTAAAAAATTTTCATTGATGTTGACTTGTATGAGTTCCTTATATTTTTTGGATCTTAACCTCTTCTTGGATATTTCATTTGCAAATTGTCTTCTCCCATTCAGTAGGTAGCCTTCTCCATCCTGTTGATGGTTTCCTTTGCTGTACAAAAGTTCTTTAGTTTGATATAGTCCTATTTGTTTATTTTCATTTTTATTGTCTGTGCTCTACGAGACATATCTAAAGTAATAATTGCTAAGATTGATGTTGAAGAGTTTAGTACATGTGTTTTATCTAGGAGTTTTATGGCTTCAGGTCTTATATTTAAGTCTTTAATTCACTTTGAATTTATTTTTTTATATGGTGTAATAAAGCAGTCTGGTTTTATATTTTTGCTTGCATTTGTACAATTTACCCAACATCATTTATTAAAGAGACTATCTCTTCCCCACTTTATATTCTTGCCTTATTTCTTATAGATTAGTTGACCTCATAATTATGTGTTTATTTCTAGTCTCACTATTCTGTTTCATTATCTATGTGTCAGTTTTTGGGCCAGGATCATATTGTTTTGATGACTATAGCTTTATACAGGATTATTTGTTCTAGTTCTGTGAAAAATGCCATTGATATTTTGATAGGGATGTCATTGAATCTATAAATTGCTTTGGGTAGTATGGATATTTTAATAATATAAATTCTTCCAATTCATGAACATAGTATATCCTTCATTTATTTGTGTCTTTTTCAATTTCTTTCATCAATATCTTAGTTTTCAGAGTATATGTCCTTTGCCTCCTTGGTTAAATTTATTCCTAGGTATTTTATTCTTTTTGATGCAATTGTAAATGGGATTATTTTTTTAAATTTTTCTTTCTGATAGTGTATTAGTGTATAGAAATGCAACAGATCTCTGAATATTAATTTTGCGCCTACTAATTTACTGAATCCATTTATTCTAATCGTTTTTTGGTGGATTCTTAGTGTCACATCATCTATAAATAGTGACAAATTTACTCTTTTCTTCAATTTGGATACCTTTCATTTCTCTTTTTATCAGATTTCGATGGCTAGGACTTCCAATACTATGTTGAACAAGAGGGGTGAGAGTAGCATCCTTATCTTGTCCCTGATCTTGGAGAAGAAGCTTCCATTTTCATCATTGAGCAGGGCATTAGCTGTGGATTTATCATATATGGCCATAACACGTTGAGGTATGTTCCTTGCATACCTATTTTGTTGAGAGAGTTTTTATCATAACCGGGAACGCTCATGCTCTGTTAGTGGGATTTAAACTACTACAGCCACTATAAAAAACAGTATGGATTTTTCTCAAACAATTAAAAATCTAACTACTGTACACACTCAAATTCCACTTCTGGGTATTTATCTGAAGAAAACAAAAAAAAAATTTGAAAAAATATATACGCACCTATGTTCATTGTAGCATTGTTTACGATAGCCAAGATATGGAAGCAACATAGGTGTTCATCAATAGATGAATGGTTAAAAGGATGTAGTATATATGTTACTCAGCCATAAAAGCTGAAATCTTATTACATGCAACAACATAGATGGACCTAGAGAGTATTATGTTAAATGAAGTAAGTCAGACAAAGAAAAACAAATAATCTATGATTTCACTTATAGATGGAAAATAAAAAACAAAACAAACAAAACAAAACAGAAACAAACTCATAGATACAGAGAACAATCTAATGGTTGCCAGAGGGGAAAGGTGAGAAGGTGGCAGGAGGACGGGGAAGGGAATTAAGAAATACAAACTTTCAGTTATAAAATAAGTCACAGGGTACAATGTACAGCATAGGAAATACAGTCAATGTTATAATAACTATGTGTGGTGACAGATGGTTACTAGATTCATTGTGGTGATCACTTCGTAAGGTATATAAATGTTGAATCACTATATTGTATGTATGAGATAATATTGTATGTCAACTATAATTAAAAATAAATTTAAATAAATAAAATTACAAATATTTACCAAAAAAAAAAAAAAAAAAAAAAAAAAAAAAAAAAAAAAAAAAAAATAAAAAAAAAAAAAAAAAAAAAAAAAAAAAAGGAGAGATGAAATCTGCTGTCAGGTAGAATTTACACCAGATTTCAAAGACTCAATACAAAAATTTATATTTTATTACTACTTTAAAAATATTTTATAACTTCAGTTTTCCCAAGAAATTCTTACTAAAATGTAATCTTTAATATCATTAAAATGTTTTTACCTAACTCAACATGACCATGAATGCTTGTAAATGAGTCTTAAATGCTCTTCTCAATTATAGGAGAGCTACTACTGATTGGTTTAGCCACAGAGAATGCTACTGTTGGCACTTCTCAGTATTTTGATTACCAGAAACCCCAAAGCTCAGAGAAGCAATTTAATATCTGCACATCAACTATAGTAGATTAAAGAATTAATGTTTCTTTTTAAAATAGTATCTCCAGAAAACATTTATAAAGTTATCTGTGTTAAATTTCTGGTATACTAATGAATATAGTTGTTAATCACCACCAGTGAAAGGAGAATTACCTTTTGAATCGAACTTTAAATTTCAATGCAATTAGATTTGTTAAGTCATTTAGCAGGCTCCTTTCTGTACTTTGCCATTGAAATGTGTCTTAAAAATAGAGATCCTAAAATTTAGTTATATAGACATTTACTAAATGTATATGAAAGGCAATGATATGGTCGGTCAGTTATATTACTTTTCTCAAATCTGAAACTCTATTCCTCATTAAGCCCTTAACTATCTTTGACTGAAATTTCAGAAGAAATATAGTAATGCATTTTCACACATCTCTCTCTCTCTCCACACACACACACACACACACACACACACACACACCACACCACACCACACACACAAATTTGTATTTAAAAAGCTCACTTTGTGCACTACCTAAACTCCACAATGTCTGAAATATAGCTTAACTTTTTTCTAGGAATACAACATGAGTTGTCTGTCCAAATTTATTACTAAAAAAACAAATTTAAACTATATTGTGATACAAAATGAATTCATAACATTTTATGAAAAAAGATTCATGTTGAAAGTAAAAGATTTACTTATATTTTTCTTTGAAATTTCTCTTCTTGAATTTGATCAAAACCAGTTACCAGAAAGTTACTTAAAATAAATTAAATTGAAGTGATGTACTTAGACTATCTAGTTTCACCGAAATCTTACGAGTGCTAAATAAAGCAAATGCCACTGGCTGCCAAACTGGTCTTTCCAAAACACCACTATATTATTTTCTTTCTTAAGAACTTAAGAACTTTCTTTCTCAAGAACTGCTTCCGACTGTGGATGTATTATAATCAAACAACTTTAGAAAATCAGACTATAATCTACAGATCACATTTGTCAGAGGTTCCTAATGTTCATACGTTTTCAGCCCTGTACCTTTCCATAAATTTTATTAGGAAAAACAGTCAAAGTATTTGTAATGGAAAATAATAAAAAAGTTAGTCAATATTCTGAAGGCCTTGAATTTCCTACCAGCCACCCACTATGACCACAGATACCCCTTCTCTACACTCTTGTCTGGTGAGTACACAGAGACCATAGACAGTCACATTCCACTAACTGGGATTTTGATTCCTTTCTGGTGAGCTTGCTGGACCATGACTGGATTATGAAAACTCCTCTAAGAGACAGAATTAAGGAATGGAGAGGAAGAGATACTTTTTCACCATATAAACCATGTAAATTTTTAAAAATCAGGATATTGAAGATAAATAAAGGAACAGGATGCAAAGAAAAGCATGCCTTCAGATACTATACTTGACCATTCTTTTTTGAGTCACATCAGAAGGTCATCTTCCATCATCATGGCCCAATTTCCTCTTTTTTTCTCGAGAGAGTTAAGATAGCCTCGAAGGAAGTGTGTACAGACAATTCCTATATTTCCCTTCAAGGAAAGTTAAAAAAAAATGTCACCACAATAAGTAAAATTTTCCTTATGATGTTAGTCTTCCATTCATTTATTTACTTAATAAATACTCATTGAGCAGCTACTACATGGTATGCTTTGTTCTAGGCATTCTAAGATATAATAATATGGAAATAAACAAAGACAAGGGGAGTGACATCAACAAGATGGTGATATAAGTTATTCCTGACTTCACTTTGCCTCACAAGAAGAACAACTAACAGCTATTCAAGAACAAGACTCCACTGAAAGAATCCTAGAACATGAGGATGAGGTTGAAGCAACCATCACACCACAGAAACCCAGACAGACTCTACTAGAAGGGTTAGAGAAGTAGCTACAAATTGTCCCCATTGTCTGCATTGTCCCTCCACAGGGCAGTGCAGCACCATACAGAGATGTGTCCCCTGAGCCCTGAGTGGGAAAAGAAATTCCAAAGGGGACAATCAGCCCCCTTCACCATTGTGAGTTGTTCTGTGAAAACCTCTACTTAGATCTCACACCATGCTGAAATGTCTTCTTCTTTAAAAATAGGAAGAAAATGAATTACTTAGGATCAAAGAAGGATTTCTTCTTTGTGAACTCCCAAGTTTGACTTAACTGAGTGGGGGAGGTTTTGTTTTGTTTTTTCCATATTGTTAAAGCTGGAAAAAAAAATCATTAAATGAAACAAAATGGAGCAGGGAAGAACATTTCAACAAAATTAAAATTCTATAGCAGTATAGGTAAAGTACTAGGAAATTTGACTTCATTGAAATTCAACTTATTACTACATAAATATTGTAACTTAGTCACAAAGAGAATAAGAGATTGGAATTACTTTGAAATAAGTCCTAAATAAGATACTTGGCTTTTATTTTTTTATTTTTGTATCACATATGGGCTTCTTTTTTAGTGGCTAATGGTATACTTAAATGTATACTTGGTAGAATTTCCATTTTAACTTCCTTTTCTTTCCTGTTCATAACAAACATTTTCAGCAGATTTTCCTCACCTTTGACATTGTGAATTACATTGTCTTAGGTGCGTGGTGCTTAAAAGCATGGACTTCTATCTAGACTCAGAACTAGGGTCAAAACACATTTTGCCTCTTGCTAAATGTTTGACCCTAAATTCCCTGTACCCATCTTTGTTTCCCTCTGAGATAGGACTGATTGTATCGGCTATGGTGAAGATCACATGAGCTAAGATACACAAAGCCCTTGGTATATACCTTAGTACTCAATAAAAGCTATTAATTACTAATGCAACCAAGCCTACCCTCTGATGTCTCTACTTCCAATGCATTGTATGGTTACAGCTCCTACTCTACCTTCCACACTAGGAATTTTTAGAGGTTTGGATACACTGACAATTATCACCTGTTACAGTTTTTTCAGGGAATGGATGGTGAATTACACACCTGTTTGTCCTGTGCTGTGGTTCAGGAGAAGCAGGGGCACCTGGAAGTCTCAAATTTTCTTCTGTCTTCAACCACCCTCTGGAGGGCTTAGACCCATTGGTCAGCACCAAATCAGGTTATAGGGCTGGAAGAGCCTCCACTCTCAGACCAGAATTTTCAGTCTGTGACTTGAGACACTGTAAGAATTCCTTAAAATTAGGATTCTGTCTTCTCTGTCAGTCTGAAGCTGTCCTTGCCTTGGAAGAACAGCTCTTCCCTCAGAAAACCAGGAGTCCTTTCAGCCCTGTTATGCTTTCAGGGAGTTTATAACTTCCTTTTTGGTCATCATTTCCCCTTCAGAGTAGGATCTGGATCTTTCCTTTGTATAAACACAAGTTCCACTAGAGTGTTATTTCTCAAACAAAGGAGTCAATTTCCTGAGTGTTAAATTTTGCCAAGTGTTGGTGCAATGTGTGCAGCCTGCAGGCAACTTTCAAATGGTGTACTTCCGATCCTGACAGGAAGTATTTGTATGCTGTGAGAGGAGTCCACAGAATCGTGGGGAAACCAGAAGGGGTTGGCAATCATTAGTAATCAATTCTAACCTGGGTTCTTGGATTATGAGTTCAGCAGGTAGACACGACAAGAGACACAGCTCAGTCTGCTATGTCTAGAGAAGTGCAAGCATTTTGACCCACGTGGAAAGGCACTTCGGGAAACAGGGCTAGGGTTGCAGGCAAGGGCCAGAGATGGACAATAATAAAAAATTTGGCTTCTATTCAGGAAATATGTCCTTCCAAACCTGGATACACATCAAAACCATCAGCATGATGACCTCAAGGTCCATCCATGTTGTCGCAAATGGCAGTACTTCATTTTTTCCTTAACGCTGAGTAATATTCCATTGTGTGTATGTACCACAACTTCTGTAGAATTGTACACCTGGAACCTATGTAATTCTTACTAACCAATGTCACCCCAATAAATTAACAACAAAAAATATATTTAAAAAAACCATCAGACAAGCTTTTTTCCAAAAACACAGTTTTCCAAGTCCCACCCCAAACTTACTAAATCAGGATATTTATGAGGAAGGCTGCTCTATGGTTTCTTAATCCAGTCGAAACATTTATTGCTTCCCACATCTCACTGGAACAGAAATTGACACCAAAATAAAGAGTAAAACTTTACTAATTTTGAAAGTCCTTTAATAGAATTTTGTACTAAGCATAAATTATATGGAAACATATAGATAGCACTGTGCAGGTACTAGGTGATTGATAAGTGTCCGATTGAGGTCTTTTCAGCATTTAGATATTACAATAAAATTATTCTATTTTTATTTGTACTTGATGATTTAGAAATCTTCTCAAGTCTTTGTGATGAGGTTATGTCATAATCATACATACATCTTTCTTCCTTGTGGCCAAGGAGGCTAATAAAAAATAGAGAATGAAGAAAGGAGACTGATTTGGAGGAAAAAGATTGATATAAAATATAATCAATCATTATAATACTGGTTTCTCACAGTCTATGACAATGAGAGTTAAAACGGTATCAGCCCTATGATTTGCTACTGGAACATCCTTAAGGGAAAGATGGTACAATCCAAAGAGGGTTGCAAAATTTACTTCCATGTTAAAGAGATGGACTTGATCCTAAATGATTAAGCTAATTGGGAATGGAATTTCCAGAATATTCAAAAGCTTCGGAATGAG
This sequence comes from Lyroderma lyra, assembly GCA_004026885.1. Taxonomy (NCBI): domain Eukaryota; kingdom Metazoa; phylum Chordata; class Mammalia; order Chiroptera; family Megadermatidae; genus Lyroderma; species Lyroderma lyra. The sequence goes on from PVJL010003640.1 coordinate 99,116, forward strand.
CCAAAGCACACAAAGCCTATGATCTCTCTTTTGTTCTCTGTACGCACCATCAGTCATGTGTCTTGATGATCTGTTTCATAACTATCTTCCTCAGACTCACCTACAGTCCACAACCGCTGCAGCTGACCTAGTTCTAGTTATTTTCTGTTTCTTGTACTCAGGTTAGTCTTCTCACTGTGCACGCAGCCTTCAGCACCTCCTGTGGCAATCTTCTGAACATTGTGATGGTACCTGAAAACATGCTGCTGCTGAGATGACTTCCAAAATGGAAGAAATCATACTGTTTTTATCAAAACTTTTTATTACGCCAATTATTTTTTAGATCAAGTCCTTGACCTGGCACAGAAGGTTGTACAAATCGATGGCCAGTCTTCCTTTAACCCTGATGACTCACTAAAAAATGGAAACCTAAAGAACCTCATCAGGCTTCACTGAGGACCACTTCACGTGGGAGTAAATGAACCTTGAGTGGTGACTTCGTCTGTCCTCCAGTCCAATGTGATAAAAGCTGAGAGCTTCCATCCGCTACTCTGAGCTTTCACTCCATAGGCCACACTGCCTATCAATTTTGGATAGGTCTGGAGGCTAGTTACTTATTTGTTTCTCCATCTCCCATATTCTTTGTATGAGTTATTGGCTGATATTGGTGGCAAATTCAAAGAAAAGCAAATTTGAACGTGATCTGAAGGGTGACTCATCACTCATCAAGTCCAGACCAGCCCTTGCTAGTCTGATCAAAGATCTTTGCTGACCTAGACCCTGCTGACATTTATAGTCTCTTCCTTCCAAGTGTGCCACACCACACTTAGTCAGGCACTCAGAACTACTCATAATTCCCTCACAACCCAATTTCCATGCAGGCCTCCCTGCTCTGTTCTCACAACCCCTTTCTTTGTCTAAATATAAGTCATCTTTTAGGACTCGAATTATGCATAATTCTTACAACAAGGCTTCAAAGATGTTCTTCCTCCCATCCAGACTAGGATAGGCGGTACTACCTCCAATCTGCTCCCACAGCACCCTGTGATGCAAGACATTCAACAGCACTGAATACACACGACTGAATGTCTTTATTCATTGGAATCCCCCTCTGTCCCCTAAGGTCCTTGAGATTGGGATGTGTTTTATTTATCTTCACATAGTCATGCTTAACACTATGCCTAGAATACGCTCATGCTCAATAACTGTTTACTGGACTGAATTATAAACAGGTTTCTTTTTAATTTGGAGTGAATGCAATTACAATGTCAGATATTGGTGCACCCTATTAAGATATGTACATGGTTGCAATTTTGCCCTGATGAAATACTACTACAAAAAAGAAAAAAAAGAGTAAAATTCTATTTTTATTCCTATTCAACCTTAAACAAAATCTTTATGAGAGGTTCACAATATGATGATGATGACGATGACAACAACAACAACCAATATTGACTGAGGACTTCTTATGTCCAGGCTAAGCATTTTCTGCACATACCTTTTGTTCAATCTCAGAACAGTACAGGTACTGTTACTGTCCCTACTTCACGTACATGAAACACAGGGCAATTAAGTATTTGCCTCAACACACAGCTACCACATCCACATAATGGACTCTAGACATTCATCAGAGCATTCTCCAAAGAGTAACCGTGATGGAGATTACAAAGCTAAATATAAAGTGTCTCTTTGATCCACAATTGGACATTAGTGAGAAAATATTACTGTATATGTTGGCTGTACCATCCCAAAGCCTGTTAGCATCATATTCTGGAGGGCGAGCTCCTTGTAGTGCAAGTTTCCCCCCGCTAGGTGAGTGTTCTAGGAACCCATCAGCATCAGGGTACCAGCTGGCTTTGTTAGGAGAGGCTGCATTCAGCTTCAGTGATTTTTATTTTATTTTATTTTTGAGACTCTTTAGTGTGTTAGCCCATTCCATGATGGGTGATTTACACAAACAACGCATGGCATGACAACGTACCTGCCCACACCTCGCTAAGTGTTCAATTTTTTACCAAAATCCACAGGACCTTCACATCCCACCCTCCCTATTCACCCAACCTGGCCCCAGGCAATTTGTTTTTTGTTCTCTGAATGAAAGAAGTCCTCAAAGGGAAACATTTTGCTGATGTGGAAGAGGTGAAACAAACAAACAAACAAAAAACAGCAGAAGCACTAATTTTGGAATCAAAATCAACAAGTTCAAACACTGCTTTGAGCAGTGGAAAAAGTGTCTCAATAGATGCATTGCATCAAACGGAGAGTACTTTGAAGAGGATGGAAGTTTAAACCTGTAAGAAAAAATACACATTTTTTATAAATAAATTCTGGGATTTTGGGGGATCCCTCTTGTATGTATGCATGAATGTACATGTATATACATATGTATGTGTATGTGTGTATAACCTTTGTTCACTGAAGAGTGCGCTATGAACACATTTTTTTCTTCCAATTTTTTACCTTCAGTCTTCACACACTTACTTCCCTTGGCATGTAGAACAGGCTTCATTACTTGATTTTCTATCTACTATTTCTATTTGGGCTTTAACAGTATCATTTCCCTCAGAGAAGAGTGGATTTTTCCAATTACTATCTGGACAAACTAGCAATATATTTTACATAAGCCACTAAGCCTGGGTTATGCTTAGCTTCATTTGGCCACTTTGGTCCTGGATGAACTTCACAGTACTGCAAAACATGGCCTCCTCTTTGTAATTCTCTAACCATTCTGTGGAGTTTATACCTAAACATCACAAAGCTTTGAAACAGTGTTAACAACTTACCAAGGTGTCAGAAATTAGTGGAGACACTGAAAAAAAGAGAGGGTAATTTTCAATCTCTTTCCTCAATAAAGCAGATTCTAATTCTATGTTCCAGGCTGCACAACATCTGAAAAACCCTCCTCCCTCATCTTATTCACCCAGTGACTAACATTATATCTAATTGCAGACACTAAAGAATATTCAAATCCTGTGGATCTGAATATACAAATCCCACGGTCCTACGTAAGTCATGTCAGCTAAACTCGTGTTACCAGAGAGTTCTATGGTATCCTTTCCTCGTTTTGTGTTAAAAAAGAAAATGCCTTTCGCACGTTGGACCAACTGTATGTGTCTCAAGATGTAGAATGAGGCTAAGTAAAGACACACTACAATCTAGTCCTGTCTATGATATGTTTAAATCAGGATTCATTTAAACTATGGCAAATAAAAACTTGGTCTGTATTTTGCATAGGGTTTGGGAAAAAGCAAAGTTGAACTTTTTGTCCCTTCTTACATCGATTAGACACCTCACTGCTGATTAACTAGGACAAATTAAAAACCTTATTAAATAATTTATATATAGAACTATTATACTATAATTGTGTTTATTATGTTATGTTGGACAGGTCAACTCAGGTTTCCTCATCTGTAAAATTAGATATTGAATTAGTCTATAAAAATAACCTTATGATTCCAGTTAGAATTCAAAAGTAGGTGGATATTTGGGATGCAGAAAGAAAACTTTCAAACACCAAAGTTTTCTTTGGAGAGGGCATGTTGTATAATAGAAAGAGCACAGATTTTATCACTTGACAGCATGAATTTGAGTCCCAAAGATGAAATTTACTAGCTATATGATCTTGACCTCACCGTAAAACAAGAAAATAAACAATCTATACTGCATAAGTGCCATACATTTTGAAAACAAGGTGTAGAAACTGCTACTATATAATAGGTGTTCAATAACTGTAGCTATTTGGGGCATAACAGGGTGCTCTCCCTCCAAACCCCTTCATTCTTTGACAGCTTCATCTAAGGTACCAAAGTGCTTTTTTATGTAAGAGTTCGTGGGTGCCAGGGGATAGAAGAGATGGATATAATAAAAAAAATGGTGCATCATTGCTCTAGATACCTCTCCTGCAAATTCTAAACAGCTCTAACAAACTCTCACTAAGCATGAGTAACCATAAGATGAGAGGCTAAAGATAGAGTCAGGATACTAGTCTTCTGGTTGTGACCTCCCAGGGTCAGCTTTGACCCACTGACTTTAATCACTTAAATGAGACCCAAAAAGCGGAGAAATAAAATAAAACTAACAAAAAGGGAAGGCCTTCTGCAACCTCATGTGAGGCCATTTCTGTTGGATCAATATGTGAGTTGTTAGTAATCATTAAAATGAATTTTATACCATCTTCATGAATTTAAGTATCTACGTGATCTGCTATGAATAATATTTTGTTTCTTCTATAATGGATGAATCTACAGTGCCCCATCATTACGAGAAGGAGAGAGAAAGAAAGAGAGAGAGAGGGGAGGGGGATGGGGAGGAAGGGAGGAAAGGAGGGAGGAGGGAAGGAAGGAAAGATTTCATTTGTGATCTGGTTTGTGCACCGAAACTATCTGAAGAAGAGCCAATCACCTATCATGCAGAGAATAATGGAAAGCAGCCTATAATTCTTCATAAGTTCACATTACATGGTGCTTTAATTTCCATTTATCTATTCATCTACTGTTGGGCCTTTCATTCTAAACAACCAACTTGGCAAAATCCCTTGCAGGTTTAACAGGCAACTCAGAAAAAGGAAGCTATTGATTTCCTGCCTCCACCAAACTTGCTCTACGACTTGTCCTCCTCACTTTATTAAGCAAAAAAAAAAAAAAAAAAAAAAAATCTCTAATTTTCTCGTCTGGCTCTCTCTTCCTCATATCATACACCCAACCCAACAAGTCCACTCACCTTCTAAAATGGATCTGAAATCTTGACCATCTCTCCCGCTATACACTATTTCCAACGTAGTTCAAACACTACACTCTCTGAGACCAGTTTATATTCCACATGAGGGTGATCTTTTAAAAACATACATCAGATCACAAGTCTCCTACTTTATAATATTTCAATAGCTTCCCATCAAAATTAGAACAAACATCAGACTTCTTGCCTTGGCCTACAAAGCCCAATGTCACCTGCTCCCTCTTTCCTCACTGACCTCACCTCCTTCCTTCTCTGCCCCACCCACCACGTCTCAAAGGTCTTCTCATTTTAAATAAAAAGTGCCAGGTTTATTTCCACTGTAAGGCTTTTTCTTAGTTCCTCTTCTGCCAGCTTCGTGGGTGTGTGAATGGTGTGGTCACGCTTGGCTCTGGTGTCAAAAGGGCCCCATACATGGTTTAATGCTCTACTATTGCCATTCAAAAAAAATTTTTTTTTTAAATTTCACCTTTAATGTGTGCATTGTAAGTGAAATACAATGGCACAGTGGAACACATAGGTGAGCAGAAGAAACACAAGCAATATTTCCATCATTCATTGCCACCTCATTTGCATGTAGCATTTGCAATGCCCCGTTAGCACAGAGCTCTGATGGACTTACAATGTATAGGAGTTCATCATGACTCAAAGTGAGCACAAGGAAAGCATGTGATATCTAGAACTGAGTAAGCAGTGGCAATGACAACTCTGAGAGACCACACCTTCTGTTGAGAACCAGAGCTTGCTTCAAAAGCAGAAAGAAATCAATGTCATTCTAGGAGACATGAGTGATCCCGGAACCCTATCCTAACCTTTCTTGTTCATGTAACTTCCCGGTATCAGCTAAATTTCCTACACCAAAAAGGATGAAATGGAAAGAGAAAGGCAGGGCAACCTGTAGTCCCTTACTCATAAGTATAATCAAGGCAGAGAGTGTGCCTATCAAAAAGCGAAATAAAAACAGTTGAATCCATTTTGTACACTGTTTCTGGTAAGAATGAAATACATACATACGAGGCCTGACAATTAAGTTTGTGAACTCATCCTAGAAAAAGTGCTACATACCTCGTTGCTGAATATCACTGCGGTCACCTGTGAAGTGCTTCCCTTGGAAAGCTACGCACTGATGCCAGTGCCCAGTCCACCCTTCAGAGCAATTTTACAACTGCTTCTGAAATGGCCATCAGAGCTGTCATCTTACTACCCTTGATGTCCTGAATGTCATCAAAATGTCTTCCTTTCAATATTCCTTTCATCTTTGGGTAAAGAAAAAAGTCATGGGGGCCAGATCAGGAGAGTAGGGAGGCTGTTCCCATACAGTTATTTGTTTACTGGTTAAAAACTCCCTCACAGACAGTGCCACGTGAGCTGGTGCGTTGTCATGACGCAAGAGACATGAATTGTTGGAAAAACGTTCAGGTCATTTTCATGTAACTTTTTCACAAAGTCTTTTCAGCAATTCCAAACAGTAAACTTGGTTGACTATTTGTCCCATAGGTACAAATTCATAAGGTACAATCCCACTGATATCAAAAAAGATTAGCAACATTGTTTGCACTCTTTATTTGGACTGATGGAACATTTTTGATCATGGAGAACTGGCTGCCTTTCATTGTACACTTTGACGCTTTGTTTCAGGGTCATATTGGCACACCCATGTTTCATCACCAGTGATAACATGACCCAATACATCATCTTGACTCTCCAAAAGGTCTTGGCAAACTTTAACTCTCCTTTGCTTTTGTTCATCAGTGAGCTGATTGGGACCAATTTTGCACACATCTTTCTAATGTAAGATTTTCAATTAAGGTTTTCCTAATTGTTTCTCTATAGATGTTTACTTAGTCTGCTATGCTTCTCACAGTCAGCCAACAATTTTGATATACAACGCAATGAATTTTCGTGATGTTTCCATCAGTTCTGCTCCTTACTGGACGCACTGACCTATTTTCATCAGTGATGTGTTCTCTCCCCTCAGAAAATGTTTAACCCATTTGTACACTGCTGTTTTCTTCATGGCATTAATCCTATAAACTTGGACTAACCACTTCTGTTGAGTTTAATAAGATTAATGTGTGTTCATTGCTCTAATTCAAGCTCCGACATTCTGATGACCGCACACAAAAACACAACAGTAATCAAGACACTGTCACACACTGACACGAACAGAGCTGTAAGACACAGATAAGATTTATGAAACTTTATTGAAATGTTCGTACAGTGCTGCCAATGGAAGTGCACAGGGGCTAGTTTGTGAACTTAATTGTCAGACCTCGAATATATAAGCCATAAAATCCAAAACTGTAATTTTGGTGATGCCATCTATGAGTTAAATGCCCTCAGTTTTGCTTTTAAAACTGGCACTGCACAATATAAAGATGAATGGAAACACATCTAATCATTTGAAATTTGAAATTGCTTAGAATAACATTAACATATTAACAGAGTTAAAATATGACAAATAAAAAAACGCTATGACAAGTCCAGAGAAAGAACACAGAAGAAACAAGAAAACTTTACATGTGAGTAGCTTTAATGGCACTTCTGCTTGTAGAACAAGGTGTTCCATGTTTTCTTTCTGCGAAGGACCTTGAAAATTATGAAGCCTGCTCTGCCCGCGTGGAAGGTTCTTCACTGGTCTCCAACTTCACAAAGCTGATCCCTCCAGGTAACTCATGCATTTGATGAAATGATCAGCTTCTTTGAAATGCCACCCCTCACCCACCAATCTAAATTAGTTGTCCAGTACTCCCTAGCAAATCATCCTGTCTCAGCACGCTGCATGCAGTTGTGTATGGATGCTTGTCTGTACGTTTCTAGCTGTCTGTCTGTATCCTCTTTTGTGGGGGAAAAACTTTAGCTTTCTTGTTCCCCTCTTACCTATGGAACTATGAACAGTGGCTGAAATTTATTATTAGTCATTCAATAAGTATTTGTGAAATGAGTGAATGCATGAACGTAATGATTACTACAGTATCCTATTTAAAATAAACCTTTTTAAAGTTATGGTATAATAAAAAAAACAGTGCTTTCATTATTAAAAAATTTAGAAGGGGAAAAATAATTTTGAACCATGGAGAACTACAGATTAATTTGCAAGTTGGCAACATCTAATTTCCAGCATATTTTATACAGTATGGTTATAAAAATAATGGTACTGCAATAATATTTTTCTGCTGTCAATCTATTACACACTTTGAAAGAAGCTTTCATTTCCAAATAATCTTTTGTTTAAAGGCTCCCAATGAATGACTAGCTGCGAGTTTCAGGTAAAAACCAAAAGTGTCATGCTTTTTATGTTATTTTTAAATAAATTCTTCATAAAACATCTAGGATAGGGAAGGCCAGTAGACTTTATTTTGTATGTAATGGGTAGGAAATTGCCTGAGAGATTATGTAAAGAAGGATAACAATCTTTGCCTTACTCTTTAGAATAGACTGCCCTGCCTGATTTATGACATCTTCATAGATGCAGAAATGAGGAGTGCAAGTATGAATGTCATGTATCTGCCATCCCCATCCTGAGATACTCATCTAAATAGGCATGGTATATCGCTAAAAAAATTTAAAAAATAAAATAAAATCTACTTTTCTGGTCTAGAATAAAGTGTACATTTTTATGCTACCAAGGCAACAATTTTGCCTTAGGCAACACTGAAAATAACTGTAAATGATAATAAGAAATCAAAATTCTACAGAACATGAAACTATGTCATCCTGTTAGATGCTAGAAAACAGAATTTACATAGAGCCAAAAAAATAGATCTATACCTAGTTATTGTAAATACTAAATATATTTTCATCTTTATAAAGATGGGGTATAACTTTTTGAAGATATTATTTGATATACTAGGGCTATACAGTGTACGAAGGTAAAAATAAATATACCGAGGGGGCAAAAAAATGTATACACATTTTTAAAAACTGTATTAAAATTATAATACTCAATATATACCAATAACAAAAGATAAATGTAAGTCACATTTGACTTCTGTAATTACAAGAGGTGCTCAGACACTTCTGATTATGGCGAACTACTGCTTGAGCAACACTGACCAAAGTGTCCACGTGTATCTCTGCACATGCCGTTTCAATTTCTTCGGAACGTACCACTGGTTTTCTACAGTACACCACATCCTTTAAGGTACCCCACAGGTATAAGTCAAGGGCTGTTAAGTCAGGAGAACGTGGTGGAAAACTCAACTGCACCTCTTTGTCCCATCCATTGTCCTGACCAATGATGGTTGAACGACAACAGTGCTTTCTCCAACTTTCTTTGACGGTCCTGCCTGTTGCACGGTGACACTAGCATTCATTTGATTAATGCCATCTTTTGAGCAAACATCATACTACACATTGCTACTGTGATTCAATTCAACTTTGAAAAGTAATACGTAAATAACAGTGCTTAAAATGTGTATACATTTTTTTGGCACTTGGTAGATATAGATGATATAATATAGAGATCAATGATTTGGAAATACGTTATAGATGATATAATATAGAGATCAATGATTTGGAAATACGTTATAATCCTGCAAAAATGCCATGAATATTTAAATTTATTAGCCATGATAATGCATCATCACGAACACTTTTGTTTATAATATGTATATATCAAATTTATATTTCTAAGCTTTTTTGAGAAAAATTGAAAATGTAAGAGTTGCTTTCATACAGTTAAATTTGGAGAAAACATATCCTCTTTCTGAAGGAAAACTACTGAACATTATATTCTTCACTTACTTCTAGGGGCTTCTACCATGCACTTTCAGGTCCCTAGTTGAATGGTGTTTGAGCAAAAAGACAAACACACCCAAATCATTAGGAACGTTCTAACTTAATGAAGTGTTAGTTTGCTGCATTGTTTTGCACCACCTCAGGACTCAGCGCTCATTGCCAAGACAAACAGTAGGTTCATTTCTAGCCAATAGGTAAAAGCACTGGGAAGAATAAGAAGTCTTAAAATTAAGTTAGGTATAGAAATTTGCAACTCTTTCTTGACAATCAATAGAAGCTTTCTTTTTGAATTGTTTATTAGGGAAAATGGCATTTTCTAGAGAAATAAAGCATTAGTCCTTGCAGGACAAACTTTGCTGATTTATCCCATTTACAGATGTGTTAAAATTTAAACAAAGTGGCTCCCAAAGTGAGATGCAGCAGATAATCGTCACCTTCTCAAGGGCTTTTACAATTCAACACAGAGACTCTCACCTCCCCATCCAAAGGCATATTAGAACTGGGAAGGTGACACTTTGAAGAAAACCTCTCCAGAAGATTCTAATGGCCCCACTCTGATTTGAAGAAACATTACTTCATTCACTTCCAGTTCTAAGATTTTAAGAAGTTAGGAGAACTCTTCCAATCATTTAGCATAGGGGTCCACACATTTCCTGGTATGCACCCAAACTTCTTAGGCACAAAATAGTGCAAAGTCCTGGGCTCCGTTCCCAGCAATTTTGGTTCCCTTGTCTTGGGAAATCTGCATCTCACAAGACTTCCCTCTGTCCTGGTTATGGTGCAGCTAGCAGTCTAGGGGAATGATTTGACAACTATCAATCACTGGACAGTTGTGTCCAAACCTGGAAGGTGATCAGAATTACCCATATTTTAAAATACAAATAATTTTGCCCTATAATGAAATCTAGGTAACCTGGTTGGTTGCAGAGTACAGGGTGTGGCTGTTACCTCTTTTGGTTTCCCTAAGTTCTTCACATCATTTTAATGTGCAGCCAAGTTTGGGACCACAGCTTAGGGAATTCTAGTGAACTTCATAATGTTGTCCGTTCAGTCCTATTATAGCCTCTATGTTCTCTTTACAATAAATTTACTTAAAGAATATTTACCACGTGCCTACAAGGTACCAGGCATGGAGCTAGTGCAATACAGAAGTGAAATAATATAGTATGGCCCTGGAGGTGCTCAGAGTGTAGACCTGTGGTCAGCCCTCAAGTGAACAATTATGAGAGAGTGATGTTCACTTTAGTAGTGATGTTTGCAAGCTGCTCAATACAGTGACCCTTTATGTTTAAAGATTTATCAGAACATATGAACAATGTAATGAATCTATTTAGAACAGCACATCCTCCTTAACAAGAGTGAGAAAGACAGGGGACGACTATTGATCTTCTACCATATGTTCTGAATTATACTGGCTGCTTTTCCTACTTCATCCCTTTTAATCCCTGCAACATCCTTTGAGATGAGTCGTATCATCATCCTCTTTCACCGAAGAGGAAACTGCTGGTCGGAGTGATCTGACTAAGGCTTTTTATCTAAGAAGGATGTTCTAGCCGGCATCTAACCCCGAATCTGACTCCAAAGCCCACGCACTTCCCTCTCCGCCAGGCTAATGTTTACAGGGAAAATAATCTACTGTGAGCTGGTCACAGATGGTTACTTGCTCTCGCTTCCCCACCCCTGGATTACCGGTTGTACAAACTGATGGCTCCTGCTTCTAGGAGAAAAGTGCAAATATTTAGAAAATACATTATTTTTAAAGTATTCTAAATAAAGGTTTAGGGATGACAAGGTGCTGAAACTGCTGCTTACAATGAGATTTGGGGAATATCTATGAACTTCATTATGTTACTTCATTATTCACCATGTTATTCAGAGCCCTGAAGTATTTTTTATCTTTATGCATTTTACCCTCTACTTTCTCCCCTATAAAGTAACTTGTAAAAATTGTGTGGTTGGAATGAGCAAATACACACACACACACACACACACACACACACACAATGTGGTATATATGTAATATGTGTCTATATATGTTTATATATGTATATATTGTATACAGGCATACACAGAATTGAGATATTTCCATCATATTCTCTTTAATTTGCAGTCTTAGATATTCAGGAATATAGCAATGAACAAGAAAGACATGACCCCTTTCCTTGAATGGCTTGTCATCTGGAGAATAATAAAGAAATAAAGTAATAATAAATAAAATGAAATATGTATGTATACACATATAAATGAATAGAAAAGTAAAAACTTTGAAGTGAAAGGAACCTTTCCCTTCTCTAGTTTTTACAGAAGTTGTTATATTGGCGATGGTACTGTAGTCACGTTTGATCGATTCTGGTTATAAAATAGAACACTCAACTCCAATTGCAAAACAGATACCATGTATTTCATGTCTTCTTGAAGTTAGTCAGAAAGTAAATAGCCCCCCCATATAAATAAGATATTAATTTACTTAAAGCAATAAAAATATGATATGGTCAGCATAAAAAAATATTCACAACCATAGGAGAAAATTTTGTCTCCTGAAGCTATCTCAAAAAACTATAATTCATTAATGAAAAGTTAATTAAAATTTAATTTTTTTATTGAGAGAGAGCATTTGTTGTCACTTGCAGCATGGCAGTAACTTAGCTAATTTTTCTTATTTATCTTCTAATAATGCACAAAGTTTAGTTAAATTAGTTTAATGTTTTCAAGGAAGAACTTGGAGTAAAAATTGCTTAATGTGAAAACATGCTTTCCTAATAGTAGAATTTCAAGCATCAGCTAGAAGAGAATGTTATTCAGCAAGTGTTTTTCTTAGTACTCCTCCTTCTGTAGAATCTCTAAAGTCTGGTATGAGACAGATGTGTGTGGGGGAGAGAGCTCCAATATTGCATGCCTTGTGCATAAGTTTTCTAAAGGATCTTATTCTGTGTATGGCATGTAGCAGAGTACTGTATGTTACCACATAACAAAAAAATCTACATATAAACAATACAACCAACTATCCAAGTGTCACACCAACTAAAACACCACATAGACCTTGAACAGTGGTAAAAAGAGAGAGAGAGAAAATACTGATAAAAGTGAGAGAAGAGGAAGAGAAGGAAGAAAAAGGAGGAGGTAGAAGAGAAGGATGAGGGAGAGAAGAAGAGGTCAAAAATAGGACAGAAAAAGGGAAGGGAGGAGAACTTTATGTTCATCTAAAATTTGGGGCCATATTTTCACATATTAACTTCTTAACTGAGGACTAAGATTTGAGCATCCTGGCTTAAATGACATAAAGACAGACATGAACTTGGAGAAAAAGATGATGAATAAAATAATAAGAGAAACATCATACGTTCTAGGTGACCACTTGACAAAATCACAAATATACTGGTTGATGGAGTGAATTCTGAAGAATGGTCAGCAAAATTCCCCGATGCAAGCTCGTCAGCGTTAGATCAGCTCTCTGATCCTATCCAACACGGGTGTGGGCAGACTAGCCGTGAAGCAAGAATTAGAGTGTTCATGGACAGCCAGCCAAGACTTCCTTCCACCCCGTCATGCTGCAATGCCTAAATTTAATTTTTTGAGGTTTCTTAAATTTTCTCATTGAGGTATAATTGACAAATAGAAATTGCATATATTTAAGGTGTATGACTTGATATACATATATGTTGTAAAATAATGGCCACAATCAAGCTAATTAAAGTATCCATCATCTCACATAGGGAAATGAGAGATGTTAGTCAAGGTGTGCAATGTTTCTGTTATGCAAGAATAAGTTCTGGAAATCGAATGTACAGAAATGTAACATAGTTAACAATATTGTATTGGATTTGAAATTTGCTAAGAGGGTAGATTTTAAGTATTCTAACCACCAAAGAGAGGTTAAATTTCATGTTGTATATATAAATATTTAAGCATATATTTAAATATATCTGTTGCTGTTCTAATTATTAAAATATAAATTTATTTGAAAACATTAGTAAATTGTTAATAGCTTTTTATATATTTTGTATTTTCTCAGTAAATGCAGCAAATCTGTGTAATTTATACAATTCTGAGAAATTTGGAGATGTTAAAAATGGATCTTCTTGAGTAATATAGGTCAGATTATTTTTTCATGTCTATTCAGCATAAAGGCCTAGACCAATAAAATACTAAGTATGGAATTATATTACAGATACCTTGCTACCAAACTGCATCTATTACTGATTTAAATGATCACAGTGGGAAATATGAATTCTCAGTTACTAGAAAAAAGTATATCTTCTAGTGACAGAAAAGGAGCTGAGTAGACAATACCCTATTTACCTCTTTGTATAGTTTACATCCTTGTATTCTGGAGATTATGTTAAGTCTAAAAAAATACATGTATCACATTGAGAGAAGATGGTCTCATGTATAAAATCCTTTGTTGATATGTCCCAAAATTTGCTTTCAGATTCTTCCTCTAGAAAAAGAAGCTCACATTCCAAGGGGATCCTTGATGAAGTGAGAGATCTGCAACACTGATTTTTGTATATCAAGTCTCTCTGCTCACTATCTCCTTTGGGCTTAGTTTCTTACAAAATAACCCATCATGAGTTGTCATCATTTAGGAACTTGCTATTTGTAATCTACTCTATTTCTCTACAAAACCTAAGACATTGGAAAGAGACAAAGACAAAAACAAAAACACCTGAATCTTGATATGACAAGGGATAAAAACAAGACCATGAATTCCCCACTAAATCTGCTATCATTCTTGGTGACGTCAACAACTTCAAAGAAGCCATCAAGTACTATGGCTTCTCACACCGACCATCCTTTCCTCTACCTTCTGTCCCCGTCCTTTGCCACATACTTTCTTTGTCTCCACCAATGACTAGAGTTAACACCTTTGAAATCTCAATAGCAAGCCAATACTGATTACCATCTTCTATTTATTTGTTTATTGTAGAATCCCAACAACTATAACACTTTGTGTTGATTTCTCTTACTCATGGACCCCACCATTTTCTCCTTCCTATCTCACCCAGTTCCATGATTTGATGTATTATCTACCTGCTGAGGACTCCCAAATTTCTACATCAGTCTGTGTGGATGACTGCTACGAGAGAGCAGTGTTAAGATTCCTGGACGCCCTTCCTTTTCCAGGAGAGGGGATCTGTGAGGCATTGGCTAGAGGACAATGGCTAAGCAGTACCCTTTATCAGAGAGGTCCACAACCACACACGCAATCTGATATTTATCCAAAGGCCTCATTTGATTGAGAAGATTTCTACCAGCTGGGAGAAAGGGAATAAGAGGTGGTTTATCTTCCAAACCAACAAGTTCTGGGTCTTCTCTATTTTCCCTAAATTGTGCTTGCAAACTAACCAGTCTTTCTAGTGTACATCTCTCTTCCTATATCTTATACACTACTAAGAGTAGTAGCCTGGCACATTCAAAATTCTGTGTATAGGTCTCTTTTTCCAGATCCACAAGTCCATTAGGTATGTTGTCTATCCTCAAATTACCACGGGCAATATTTATGCTCATTGCACTGGAGTTACTATACGGTGCAGCTGCCCCTTCTCCAGCTTCCTGTGCCCATCTCCTCACTGCTCTTCCAGCCTCCTGTAATAGGCTCTCTGTCATTGACCCATCACTGGTCTCAAAGCCAATGACACATTCTTAGGTCCATGTTATAGCTGCAGTCAACCTCTAGGTACCAATTTTAGTCTCAGTTAATCATTAATGCATTAAAGATATTGCCCCAACACTTAGTGGCTTAAAATGACAATTTATTATTGCTCATGACTCTTGGATCGACTGGGAGGTTCTCTGTTGGGCTCCCATTGATTGAGTGGGCTAGTAGCTTGCCAGGTGGAAGGTGGCCTTTCTCACATGTCTGGGAATTGCCGCTTACTGTCACCTGGGGCACTCTTTTTATATGACCTCTCATTATTCCATAGGCTATCCTGGGTTTCCTTACACAGTGGTAGAAGCATTTCAAGAAGGTGAAGCTGCAAGGCCTCTCAAGACCTGGGCTCCACAGCTCACACATCTCAGCTTCCACCACATTCTACTGACTAAGCAAATCACAGGGCCATTTCAGATTCAAGATATGTATAGAAATAAACTGTTCCTGATAGAAGGAGCGACAAAAAAAAAAAAACAAAAAACTGTGGTCATATTTAACCTACTATACTCTATCATGGAAAATGTAAGAGTTTCTAAGTTTAAAATAGCAGAATAATTTGGTGATGAAGTCTCTTTGGCTTCGGAAACCATTGATTGAATTTAAATAATCACGCAGCCCCTTTCTTTTCCTGTGACTTTAGGCAAGCAATGTCGCTGCACTATTTCTCAGTTTTGCTACTTGTCAAATAGAGATGTACTATCTACTTCTTTAAATAAAATAATATATGAAAAATTCTTGATACGTTAAGCAGTTAATATCATTATTAAAAGAATGAAGGAGTAAAATTAATTCTGATCAGGGAAGAGATTATTGTAAAATTGGAAAGAAGAGAAAGACTAGATAGGATTCAGAGAGACAGAGAGGAACAGATAGGGCAGCACCATATGATAGTGACAATAGATAGAATTTATTGAACAGTAATTTTCCCCCAACCTTCTATAGATCAGCTGTGTGAATTTTCATATACATTATAGTGTGAATTTTCGCATTCATACTATGAGGTGGTTATTATTATATTATCCCAATTTGCACTAAAAAAGAAAAGGCCTGGTTTTCAGAGACTTTTTTCAAGTACATAAAGACAGCAATTGTCTAAATTGGCCTTTCAATCCATGTGTGTCATTAAAAAAAAAAAAAAGTAATCAAACCTTAAAGACTCTAGCAAAAAGTGATTAGAAAAAATAAACAAATACAGGAAAGTTGCAGGTTTAAAAAAAATCAATGTACAACAATCCATTGAATTCTTATATACTAACAATGAAACTTCAGAAAAAGAAATGAGAAAAGCTATTCCTTTTGCAATTGCAACAAAAAGAATAAAATACCTAGGAATAAACTTAATGAAGGATGTGAACAACCTATACACTAAAAACTATACAACATTATTAAAAGAAATTGAAACAGACACAAAGATAGGGAAGATAGCCTGTATTCATTGATTGAGTCAAGATAGTTAAAATGGCCATATTGCCCAAAGCAATATACAGATTTATTGCAATCTCCCTCAAAATCCTAATAGCATTTTTTAAAGAAATAGGACAAAAAATCATCAGGTTTGTATGGAATCGCAAAACCCTGAATAGCCAAAGTAATCCTAAGAAAAAAGAACAAGGCCAGAGGTATCATGCTCTCTGACTTCAATTTATACTACAAAGCAACAATAGAAGACTAGCAGAGAGGTTTCGATAATGTGAGATTTCCTCACCATAGTGTTAGGGAAAGTAAGCTGGATTAAAGGTAATTTCCAAATTGTATTTCCTGAGGTTTCTTTGTTACTATTTTGACTACAAAAATAAAGTGGGATGGGGACTGTTTAAAAGTCATCCCAGGGTCCTTATGAAAAAAAAAAAGCAACAATAATCAAAACAGCATGGTATTGGCAGAAAAATAAACACACAGAACAATGGAATAAAATTGAGAACACAGAAATAAACCCACATATATGTGGGCAGATAACTTTTGACAAAGGAGTCAAAAAACATAATAAAATGGAGGGAAAAAAACCTTCTTCAATAAATGGTGCTGGGAAAATTGGAAGGCCATGCGCAAAAGATGAAGCTACCTGTCACCATACACTAAAATTAACTCAAGATAAATCAAAGACCTAAACGTAAGACCTGAAACAACAAATTGCGTAGAAGAAAGCATTGGTACTAAACTTATGGATTTTGGTCTTAGAGAGGATTTTTATGAATTTGACCTCAAAGGCAAGGGAAGTAAAAGAACAAATAAATGATTGGGACTGTGTCAAACTAAAAAAGCTTCTATACAGCAAAAGAAACCACCAACAAAACAAAGAGGCAACCAACCAAATGGGAGAGGATATTTGCAAATAACACCTCTGATAAGGGAATAATATCCAAAATATATTAAGAATATATTAAAGATATTAAATGTATATTACAAATAAAAATGAAACCAAAACCCAAATGATCGAATTAAAAATGGGCAGAGAACATAAACAGACACTTTACCCCAAGACAAACAAATGGGCAACAGATATATGAAAAAATGTTGAACTTCACTAACTGTTAGGGAAATGCAAATCAAAACCACAATGAGGTACCACCTCACACCTCTCAGAATGGCTGTTATCAACAAGACAAGGAATAACGAGTGCTGGAGAGGAACCCCCACACAGTGCTGGTGGCAATGTAAATCGGTAGAGTCACTATGAAAAACAGTACCGAGGTTTCTCAAAAAATTAAGAATTGAATTACGAAAGGACCTAGTAATCCTTCTTCTGGGTATCTACAAAAAATCTGAAACTATTTATCTGTAAAGATATATGTAACTCTGTGTTCATTGTAGTGATATTCATGGTGTCCAAGACACGGAAACCACCAAAGTGTCCTTCCATAGATAATTGGATAAAGAAGATATGACTCATATGAGGGCTGTCCAGAAAGTATCCAGCCATTAACTGTTCTTGTTATATTGACACAGGCTGGATTTTTTCTGGACAGCCCTCGTATATACAATGGAATATTACTCAGCCATAAGAAAAGAGGAAATACTGCCATTCATGACAACATGGATGGATCTTGAGATTATCAAGAAATAAATCAGACAAAAAAAGTCGAGAACCACGTGACTTCATTCATATGTGGGATATAAAATTGAAAGCAACGACAAACAAGACAGATAAAGAAATAAAAAATCTTAGACTCAGACAATTTAGTGGTGACCAGAGGGTAAGCAGGGAGGGGGCTGGGGTAAAGAAGGTCAAATATACGGCAATGAAAGGAGAATTGACTTTGGGTGATGAACACACAATGTAACATATAGAAGATGGTGTACTGTAGAAATGCACACTTCACAGGTATACATTTGACTAACCAATGTCACCCCAATAAATTTAATAAAAATTAAAAAATATAAAATGAAATATAAAAAAGACACTAATAATTCTATCGTGTTATGATAGAAATGGGATTCTTTTATAAGACATTTGATGACAAGTCCAACTAGAATCAGTTATAAGAGAAGAGTGACAGCTAAGGATAAAATACAGCCTGGACCAGTCAGCCTACCGAGCTGAGTTTTCATCTGCAATGGTCAGTGTTAGAGTCTCCTTAGAGAGAGATTATCTGCTCCCTCAATTCTGTTTAGTTCAGCAAATATTTATTGGGTGCTCACTGTGTATCAGGCACTTTATTAGGATCCTGAATATAAAATTTTACAATGTGATGGGGAGGACACAGATATATGAGGGCTGTCCGGAAAAAAATCCAGCCACAAATGCCTCTATTTTTCATATTACATGGCTGGATACTTTCCAGACAGCCCTTGGAGATACAGGTTAAAGTTGAGGCTCTTCCTGTTGATTCGTGTGAGAAACTCCTAGGGCCAGAGCTAAGTTACAGGTGCTCAGGATGAAAAGTGGGGAATCAGACTGAGAAAGATTTAGGAGGCCTTAGGTAATTGCATATTTCTTGGCGGAAAAAAATATATTCAAGAAGGAAATTGAGACTTCTTAGCTTTGGGTGCCTGAAGGTATGGAGTCATCCCCCAAAACAATAGGAAATATAAGCTGAGAAGCATGTTTGGGATTTGAGTTTATTTCCAGATAGTCTCACATATATGTACAGACATATCCAGGTGGAGAAGCACAAGTGATGCCCCAGTGACTCCGAGCTTAGATGTACACCTTGAGAGTTCTCAGCCTACAAACATCACAGTTACCCCTAAGCACCTTCCAAAGCTTTGATGGAATCACACAACTTCTTTGCTTCATGGGAGGGAGGTGCAAAGAAGTTACAGAGATTCAGAGAATGGCTTATTCTCTGCTTGTTTCAGGCAAAGCCAATGTGCTATATTTGACCAAATTATTCCTGCTGTCGACATCTACATTTTAAGTTACATAATTCTCAGATGACATATTTAAGTCAAAGGTGCTGTTGACGGTGAGAAATCAAAAGGATGATCCTGGATATTTTCTAGTTTAGGACCAACTTCTGTTTTTAGTACTTAACTAGCACCACTTAAGTATTAATTACGAAAAAGATAGAACAAAATTTACAGTGGTTTTGTGCCTGTCATTATGATGCTCACTTTCCTACAATGTTACTTAATCCTCTCCCTAGCTTTCAAGGTGCGCATGATTGTCACCATTTTATAAATAAAGCAATGGAAATTAAAGAAAAATATTTATCTTTCTAAAATTCACGGTGTGGGGAAAAGATGCTCCAAAGTAATTTTAGTGAAACAATTCATAGGTCTAGAGCTCTTCATAAAATGGGTTTTTAATGGGTTTCGATATTTAAGTCCCATAGAATACAATTTACTGTATGACTTCTTCACACCTCTTTACCTTCACTGAAATGTCACTCTCCTATCAAAGTTGTTTTTCTGCCCCACCTCCTTCCTCTCTCAATATGCACTGCTGCCTTTTCTAGTGGATTCAAAATTCCTTGACTTGCTCAATTACAGGACATTTCAAGTCTGCTTCACTTTAGGTCTTTATTCCTTTGATCACAGGGACTTTCCACTGGAGGTATTGCAAGGATAGGATCAATTCTGGGATCAATTCCTAAATGAGTCACCGAGTTCTCCATGCCCTTGACACCTCAGATTTGATGGCCTATCTCTTTAAATGCACTCTCGTCTAAATGATTACTTTTCTTGTCCCTTGACCACACACACACACACACACACACACACACACGCGTGCGCGCACACACACACACGCACACGCACACACACACGCATTAAAAGCAACCTTAGCTGTGTCCATCGAACACTCCCTTTCTCGCTCCCTAAACCATAGCTGTTTCGGAGTCCTCCTGCAGAGAATCGTTTAATCTTGCAGACTGGCTCCCTTAGAAATTCACAGGCCCCCATGTAAGACTTGAGGTTCTTCAGAAAAATCTTCTGTGCGCCCTCATTTACCACCTTCTAGGCTGTTGCTTTGATTTTCAAACCCAGTAAGTAATCTCAGTACCTACTTCACGGGGAAAAGGCGACATCCTACAACACCTACCGATTCTTCAGAGCACTTTCCTTCTACTGATGGCTCATCCCGCATGGTGCACTGGTTAGCATCTCCATCTGCATAACGCGTATCTATAGGTTTCTCTGGATCTCTCATACTACTTCAAAATTATATTTTTTGAAAAAGTGGTCTAAATTTTGATTTCCACTTTCTAGCTCCCCAGACTCCTCACCCTACTAACATCTAGCTTCCATCCTCGCCCAGGAAGTGTCCTCGTGATGAGTTCTCATTTTTGGGATGCTTGGATTTGGTAGGGCTTACGCCACCAGCGTCAGCTATCACATGACTACCTTTTCCCCGCTGAAAATGGCTAAATCCAATGTTGTTTCATGTAAAAACGCCTCAAAGTCAGGGACAAAGTTCTAAAAGCCATGCAATAAAAGCATTTTCCTGAGTCCGGCCAAGTCTCTTTTAAAGAAGCAGGTTTTGCATTTGTTTGTTTGTTCGGCTGCTTTTGTTTAGGCAGGTCATGCACTATTGTACTTGACCTGCAGCATCAGAGGAGCCACAAGGAGTGTTTGGTACAGAATAATTTCTTTTCTCTTATCTAAATAGAAAATAAGCCCTGTGTGATTAACCATGGTAACTCTGAGTAATAAATTTAAATTTAAAATCATTACTTGGGTTCCTACACAATATTTTTGTCATTTATTATGTTCCCCACAATAAGTTTTATTGCTGTATCCGTTGTTAACAGTACCTTGTAAGTAATTTTTCTGCTTGAGGGCAATGTTTTTTGTGAAGCCTTTTCCAGATCTCCCGGTTTCATATCATGCAAAGGCTGCTTAGCAAGACATTTGGAGACACACCTTTTACCTACTGGTGATAAAGTTAGAGGTATTATTTGAGTCTCCTGCAAGAATTAGTCATATCAGCTTCTAATAGAGTAGAATCTAGGATTGGAAATAAATCTCAAATACACAAGCCATAAATATCTCTATTTTTCATGTTACATGACTGGATTCTTTCTGGACAGCCCTCCTATTGAGCCAGGCCTGTTATTAATGCAAAGGAGATAACTTGTGGGTGCTAGAGAGCATTGATTTTATTGTCATCAAGGCCGTTGGCAGTATTTTGGACTTCGTGACAGTCTGAGGTTCTGGAGGGGTGGGGGGAGTTTGTTAACCATAGTTTTAGAATGCCCTTGGTTCTCTTCATCTTTCCTGAAGTTTGGGATGATCAGGATGGAGATTCTGAGTAATTATCACGTACAGAGCTTTTAAATATGGGTGTCCATGAAACATGTGTCTTTATTACTGGAGAGATAAGTTGGAGGTCCCCAATTTGGGACTACAATTACATAGGCCATAGCTCACTACCAAGGTAATGTCTCAAATTACCAACAAACAAAACAAAACAAAACAAAACAAAACGTGACAATCATTAGAACTTATTCATAGCGCATTTAGAGATATTCAAAAGGGTGCTGAGGCTTATGCTTCTGTCCATGTCCTATTTTTATGCTTTCACCAAAATTGTGTTATTAGCAGGTACAACATGCCTTGGAAACAACCTAACAATACCCTTAAAATATCCACAAATTGGCTCAGAAACATGGCTAATTTATTTCTGCTAATGTGGTTAATATTATGAAACATTTTTATAAATTTCCCTATCATGGCAACCTCTTTAGGTAATAGCAGAAAAGCTTCCGTTTCATTTGCTGTCCATTTTCCATGGGATCCTATGGCAGTCAGGAAATCTCTGACACCCGAGCATTTCAAAATCATGGTCTAACCCCAAATCATGCATCTCTGATCATTATAAATGATCAGTATAAATATTTAATCTTTTACCTTTTCCATGAGCAACAACCATTAATTTAGCCACCTGAATTGATTTAATTCTGTGAGAAGCTTAAATTTAAAGGATAAATTCATGTCTATAATAACATAACTAACTTAGAAGTTTAAAAAAAATTTTTTTTTCTTTTTAAGAACCAAGCATCCATAAACATAAGTAAGTCAAGATTATCCAAGGGCGTCGCTATCTAGGAAGTCACGGTGGGGCATAGATATTGAATAGTTCTCTTAGAGAGGATAATCATAGGATTCGCCTTCCAGGAAAGGAAAGAGGTGTCTGCCCTCAGAGCATGGCAGTGACCAACAGTTATGTGTGAATGGGGTACGCAACACGATTCCGGAGTTTGACAGCTGACAGAACTAAATCAACTTAAGTTTTCACAAACTTTTCTACTGTTGTCTCGCTTGTGGTCTATGACATGTGTCTTGGCTATTCAACCTAAAGAAAGACGAAAGTAAGTCAAAGGCCTCTATGGTTGACATGTCATTGAGTCTTACCCTGAATACTTGTCCAGACCTTAAATGAACAAAAACAAAAATAAAAACTAAAACTAAAAAATGTTTGTGAATCTAGAATCTAGAATGCTGTAAACGAATGACTTTGGTGACAGTTACTATACCCACCATTCAGCTAAAACAGGAATATGGTTTTCTTTTTAATTATTTAAAAAATATTCAGAAGATCTTTTATATTCCCATATTTACTAGGACGACAAATTTCCCTTAATTTTTCAGGTTTTAGGTATATATTAACTTTGGTAGATAAAAGGCTTCACATCAGTTTTGAATTAATTAAAACTTGTAGGAGTTTTAGATGAATCAAATTGTTCCTATGGTCATTTCTTTCATAGGTTGAAGCCTTGGAAACCTTCATGTGATGTAATGGCCATTTTGGGAAACCCAAAGATAGTGTAGGCATAAAGGACATCTTAGGTTCACCCAGAGTCCTTGCTTCCGGGTGAGAAATCTAGTGAGACAGAGCATTTCTGTAGTCCTCACACTCACACTCCCAAATACAAGGTCAGACATTTAATTTCATGAACTCATCCTAGAGAAAGTGCTACACACCTCATTGCTGAGTATCACAATGGTCACCTTCGAAGTCCCCCCCTTGGGAAGCCATGCACCAAAGCCAGCACCCAGTCCACTCTTCAAAGCAATTTTGGAACTCTTTCTCTGGAATGGCCAACAGAACTGTCATTGTACCCAAAATATGACAATTAAGTTCATGAACTTGCCGCCGTATGCTTACGTTGGCAGCACCGTGCAACCTCACCGAGTAGTTTGTACAGTGCCGCCAACCTAAGCACGTGGTGGCAAGTTCGAGAACTTAAGTTGTACAGTGCTGCCAAGGTAAGGCACACTCAAGGAGTGTTCATTTACTAAAGGAGTATTTTCAAAGATGTTGCAGGATGCAATGGAACCACAAGGTGATAGTACAGGTTCCTAGAGTTAGTAAGAGCTATTATCATCGTCAACCTAAAAGCATGAGAGGAAGAGCGACCAACACCTGGAGGGACTATGTTGGGAAGAGAGGCTAACTTGAAAGCACCTACAGACAAGGCACAGACTTCCTGAAGTGACCTTAGAGGAAAGGAGGCAGAAGAGTATTAATAATTACACTAACCTCCCTCTTCTCCCCACACCCCATCTCCTATGGGTATTCCTCATCAGCCACACCCAACTGGGAACCATGAGACAAAGAAGACAAGCAGTGTAGCCCTGAGACAGAAAGCAGGGAAGCGTGATGGAGACACGATCTGGAGAAGAAACGAGAGGGGGGCCTGGCTCACTTGGATTACAGACATTCCTCTGCTCCTACTTCAGCTTTCCTGGTAGGTAGAATCATTATTGGTGGCTTCCAGGAAATCCTATACTTGCAGATTTCCTGAAATAGGCCTTTCTAATCTTTGCTTTTGCAGCTCTTCCAATAGTTACCTAAGCTTCCAATGATTTCTATTAATTTTCTTTCCACTAAACATACCTAGAGTGGCTTCTGCTTTCCTGATCAAACCTGACTGATTCAAGAACATCACCTCCTTCAAAAGGGCTCTGTTGCCAAAAAGGAAGCGATCAATGAGAAACAAATCCAATATTTCTCTCCCCAACTCCTCTGCTGATGAGAGCTGAGTAGAGAGAGAGGATTTTTTTCTTTTGTTTTCTTCGAGACCCATGATAGTAAATGAAATTTTGTGAGAAGTCTGAAGTAATGTATTTAGCCATGTATAAGACCATCTCATTCAAAATCAATATATTTACAAGTGTGTCTATAACACCAACACAGATGGATAGAGTCTTGTTAAAATTCTTGTAAAAGAGTGCTACTTTCTCTCTCTTCCTCTCTCAGCACCAAAATCTAGACTGCAGCAACTACACAGAAAACAACCAGAAAAAATCTACCAGACCTGGAAACATTTATTAATTCAAAACAGATGAAAAGTCAGGACTGAAAGTAAATGAACACATTCTTTAGCATAAGAACCATCTGTAGGTCACTCTGCAGTTAATTTTGTTATAAATCTAGACAACAAAGTAAGGACAGCTGTTAATGAGTAGATTCCTTTTTAGGAAAATTGCGAAAACCTTTAATCCTGCCTCTAGTTCAGTCCATGCTGTTCTTCCTCCTAAATGTGATGACACGCTTGTCTGCCACACATTTATTTTCTCTGCTGGGTTCATACTTGGGTGTTGTAAAGGCACTGGCTTTTAGGTTCCCCATATGCACTTCCTCAAATTTTATTTTAACGACACAGCCTTTTATCAATGATTAGCTCGGGGCAAAAGGGCAGCCACAAATGCTGAGCACTTAGACGCCTGTCATCACATTAGGCACTCTACATGCATTACCACACTTAACTCCAACAACTATATGAGTTAGTTTATTATCTTTTTATTATTTCCAAGTTATAGGTGAGGAAATGGCTTAGGGTTCCTGCCTAAACCCACAAGTTGGTAGGCAAATGCAAGCCTGACTGATTTTAAAGTCATTGCTCTTGACCCTTAAATGGTTTCGCTTCTTCCAAGCAAACTTACCACCTATGCTGGGAAATGCTTTTTCTCCTGGTTTCTACAATAGTGTTGTGCTTTTGTGTCTCTCTGCTCACTGTGCACTGACCATTCTGTTTCCTAGGTCTTTTCTCCTGTGTTATTCTGATGACAGTGGAATAAGGGTGATACAGGCCAAACGACGGAACCCTTCTCCCACACCCCCACCCCCACTATAGACTCCTTTTCCTAGTTCTTTAGCTCTCGGTTTCACCTTTTTCCTAGTCTAAAGTCTTAATCGCCTCCTTGACCAATTTTCTCTGGTTCCTCACCTTGAGCAACAGACTGTCCCCCATAGATAATAGCTCTGAAACTTGTAGCTCATGTCTCCAGTTTGCTGATTACAATCACTACAGGCAAGCACCCCTTCCCGGCCTTTCTGGACCTAGACAGGGGATAACACCTGAATGACCAGCTAGGTCAGAAGTCAACAGGCTGCAGGCTCAACGGATTTTTCCATCATAGTACAGGGGCTTTGGGCCCTGTTTAAAAGAACTATTAACCGAATTAATTTCTCCTCATCTAGGGACCATCAAAATATAATAGATGACCCAACAATGCTTCCAGCCCATCTCAACCAAAGAAGTCAACATGGTGAATCTCGAGACCCCTTCCCTTTTAGATCAGATAGGGTGAGAGCTCCGTGGATCCCCAACAGGTAGGGATAACGACAATTCTCAGCAGGAAGCAGATACAGAAGATGAGACCTCCAGTCCCTCAGCTTCCCATAGAGATTTGGGGAGATCACGGGGATCTCAGGACCCCTCTCATGGGACTCACCCAGCTGGAATAGTCATCACCTTGGTACCACCCTATCATTAGCAGTCCCCACCCCAAGTTGAGCAACCACAGGAAAATTCCAGGCAAAAAGTTAACTAATACAAGGAAGTTAGAGGACACAAAATAGTCCACCAGGTTGAGCCAGTTCCTAACGCCTGCGCCGTGAGAGCTACAACGACCTCCATCTCACCTGGGCCTCATTATACCATCATTGTAATGTCGTACATATGCCCGGAAGTTCATTAGTATCATTATAACAGACTGAACTCTGGGAAAGAACATGCGCAGTTAGAAAAGGTGATGTAATAGGCCCCACGTCAATCAAAATTGTCAATCAAAAGGCCCATACCCAGATGGATGTAACCCCTTACAGACGAAGAAAATAAAAGTACCAAAGCCTCATTAATCAGGGCTCTTGAGCCATTTTCCTGCTGGAGCCCGCTCCTACCTCTTTGGGGTGCACTCTCCCTTTCCATAAACTGTCTCTATTTCACCTCTACACTCTGGTGTGTGTCTTATTCAGTTCTTTGGTCGAGATACCGAGGACCTGGACACCACGCCAAAAAGGACCCGTTCTCTGGTAACAAGGCAAGGGATTATTATCCACCAATTTTGTGAGGAAGGGAAACTTACTGATTGGGGTGAACGCGCAGGATGCATACTAATTCCTCTGTCACGCTGTGAGACTCCACCGGCCCAGAACTTTTTCATGTCCTCTCTGGTGGGAATCATGAGTTAGGTGGGAATCACCTAACACAACCTCAAGCCACATCCTATTGGCACTGACCCTGGAGCGTCACAGTTAACGATGACAACTATCAGCAGCTTAGGGCTTGGATGACTCAAAGGCTTGTGTTCCCACCTGACCTTACTCATTTCTAGAAACTGTTCCCATTCTCAATACTTGCTTTCTAGGAAGAGAACATCTCACGTTTATCTTTTGTTTTTTCCTTATTCACCACAAAGAGTAGTAACAAAGAAAACTAATTAAAATAAAAAGAAAATCCATCTATGAACACATACTCTATTTTAGTAGCTAAAAATGATTGCTTCTTTGACCCAAAGATTTTAAAGTGTTTATAAAAGACAAGTAAGATTTGCTAGAGTCTTATATATCTTACTAGCTTCTCTGAAGCACTTTCTTACAAGGTTTTGAAACATTCAAGGAGAGACTTCAATCCCACTGAAAACCACAGAGAAATAGGCCTTGCTATCATGCCACTTATTGGCAGAGGTGAAAGTAACCGTGTTCTGAATTGTACCTGAAATGCCTTTGGGTGATGATCTGACGACTCCAAAGATGAAGACACAGGGCCTTCCTTTCCGGCCAGCAGAAGGTCGCAGAGGGCCACTCTAGAAGTTTAAAGAGGGATTTTATATAGAAGGGTTTGACCGAGACTTGTACCTGATTCAACATCGTAGGTCGGTATTAGAGAACGATGAAAAGTTCAAATTCAAGTTGGAGTCCATCCTGCTTAGACACAATTTGTTAAGTTCTTGGTTTGGGTTTCTTTCCTTCGGTCTTGGTAGAGAGATTCAGCGTGTCCTGTATGGCGAAGCCTGTGTGCAGAAGGCCTCTCACACGTACTTGTCCACAGAGCTCCATGGGCTGGTGAAGCGGCAGGTCGAGGTCAGAATGTGCTAGAATGTGCTACTCAGAGGTGGAATGCTGCTTTCTTATGCAAGGAGGGAGAATGGAATAAAGACTGCTCCTGTGCACATTTCTCAGGTCTCTTAATCTGATTCCACTAAAGTTCAGATATCTAAACTACATTTTTAAGCACAATGGCCTTAATGTCACACCTCTTAGGAGCTAGTGTATGAACTAAATAAATTATGGACAGGACAGTACGTCCTTACACCCCGGGAACTGCTCCATATGCATTCATACTCTTCCAAAGTAATCTATAAACGAAGTTTTCCCCGTCACAAGGAAGTTCTACTTGCTGTCAGTTGAGCAGCTTCGTGGTTTACTGGTCATTTTCTTGGCAATGTCTCCAGTCAGTTCAGATACCCACACAAAATGAGTTTTCAAAACGGGAAAAGGCACTGAACATTAAGGTGATGGGTTCGAAGGTTGTAAGCCAGACTTATGTATCGAAAAGGGTAATTTCTAATTGGTTTAGACCTCCACATTTAATGAAAGGATGTTCTTAAAGGAGGTACCACAATATCAAGAATTACTAATTAGTTATGCAAATATTTGTTCCCAAGAGTGATTAAAATCTAGTACAAGTATTTAATTCAGATGTACTACTGACAAATTGAAGCTAATTGGAAATAGCATATTTTAAAAATTAAGCTGGAATAGTCCAGATGGTCTAAGTAAGAGGAAACTTTGTTAAAAAATAGAAAGAAACGTCAAATAATAAAGCATTGTTTGAAAGGTGAATCAATGAAAAATTCCTTACAGGTTTATAATAATTTTTTTGAAAAAATATCATTGAGTTAGAGGTGTAGTGTGTCATAGCTTGCTAATCAGTACTATGGAAAAGCTAAATAGACAACCAAAATTCTCCTACATTTAATCATGTATTATGTTCTGTACTATCACTTGAATATGGATTCAACTTCTGAGAATTCACAATATGGTAAAGTAATTCATACTGTAGTATTTCAGAGTTCTTGATAAATCAGATCTGAGATTGGATGAAGTATATATTTATATTAGCAATACAAAGACAATTTTATTAAGTAAATAAAATCATAAATGAGATTACAGAGGAATGTATAATATCCTAAATGCATTGTGTTTAAGTGCTTTATAATTATACTAGCCTACAAATAATTTATCAAGTGCTTAGCATTTTACATGCATTATTTTATTTAATTCTCATAACCTATAAGGAATACCCAAATAATAGTATCCTCATTTCATAAGGTAAAGAAACTGAGATGTAAAAAGAATAACTTCCCCCAGGCAACCCAGTCAGTAGATAATGGAGTTGGAATTTGGAGAGTTATCAGACTTCAAGCCCCTAGCTTATACCACACTCCTTCCTGGCGAACTCTGAAAACTAAGCTTTGGTGGTGTAAGAATGTGGGTGGTAGGGTGGACTAGAAATGAGGACACTTTAGTTGCTTCCTTCCTTACTCACAAACTGTTACAGCCCCATAGGAGCTATTAAAGCACCTGCCCAAACTGCTTTCAGTGAAAAGAGGTGATCTTTCCAGTAAAAATATTCATTCATTTATGGAACACCCACTCTATTTCAGGCATGGCTCTCAATGTTTGGGATACAAGGTCTGACAATTAAGTTCACAAACTCATCCTAGAAAAAGTGCTACATACCTCATTGCTGAATATCACCACAGTCACCTTCGAAGTACTCCCCTTGGGAAGCTATGCACCGATGCCAGTGCCTAGTCCACCCTTCAAAGCAATTTTGGAACTCTTTTTCTGGAATGGTCATTGGAGCTATTGTTGTGTTACCCTTGATGTCCTAAATGTCATCAAAATGTTTTTCTTTCAATATTTCCATTATCTTTGGGTAAATAAGAAAAGTCACTGGGGGCTAGATCAGGTGAGTAGGGAGGCTGTTCCAATACAGTTATGTGTGTGCTGGCTAAAACTCCCTCACAGACAGTGCCATGTGAGCTGGTGCATGGCCATGATGCAAGAGACGTGAATTGTTGGTGAAAAGTTCAGGTTGTTTTTGTCTAACATTTTTGCACAGCCTTTTCAGCACTTCCAAATAGTAAACTTAGTTGACTATTTGTCCATTTCGAACAAGTTCATAATGAACAATCCTTCTGATATCGAAAAAGGTTAGCAACATTGTTTTGATTCTTGATTTGTACTGATGGAAATCTTTTGGTCCTGGAGAATTGACTGACTTCCATGTGCACTTTGAAGCTTTGTTTCAGGGTTGTATTGGTACACCCATGTTCCATCACCAGTGATAAGATGGCCCAAAATATCATCATCTGGACTCTCCAAAAGGTCTTGGCAAACTTCAACTCTCCTTTGCTTTTGTTATTCAGTGACCTCCTTCAGGACCATTTTTGCATATAACCTTTCTTATGTCCAGATTTTCAGTGAAGATTTTCCTAACTGTTTCTGTATCGACGTTTTCCTGGTCCACTATGTTTCTTAAAGTCAGCTGACAATCTTGACACAGCATTTGACAAATTTTTCCAATGTTTTCATCACTTCTGCTTGTTCCTGGCTGCCCTGACCTCTCTTCATCAGTGACACTTTCTCTCCACTCAGAAAAACATTTAATCCATTTGTACACTGCCATTTTCTTCATGGCATTATCCCCATTAACTTGGACTAATATGTCCCTGATTTCACTTCCACTCTTCCCAAATTTAACAAGAAATTTAATGTTTGTCAATTGGTCTAATTCAAGTTTCAACATTTTTGTGACAGCACTCAAAAACAGGCAACAATAATGAATCCCACTCAGCAAGACACCATCACACAGCGACATATACACAGCTGTGAGACGCAGATATACCAAGGTTATGACACCTTACTAACTTGTTTGTACAGTGCCACCAACCTAATTGCACAGTGGCAAGTTCGTGAACCTAATTTTCAGATCTTGTACATCAATGAATAAAACAGATAAAAGTAATATGGAGCCAGAGAAGACAGACAAACTATTAAAACAACAAATTATATATCAATTAAGTATATTATATATCAATTTCAGAGCTGATCATTGCCAGGAGGGAAAGGAGTAGTGAAGGGGATAAGGGAGTGTGTGTGGTAGGGTAGGCTGTACTTTCAATAAGGTGATCAGATTAGAATTTTTTAAGCTCTCATTTGACAAAATGCTTAAAGAAAATAATGGAGTTGGCATACAAAGATACCTGGCAAGAGAAATGCCAATACAGGGCATTGCTGTTAGATCTTGCATGCCTGTGCAAGGAATAACAAGGAAGCAAGTGTGATGTGGGTGGAAAGGTGGGCGGGGCAGGGAAAGTAGGAGGAAGGCCCCAAGCTGGCACTGCTGAGCCAGCAGGTTTTCATCTTGTAGGCAGAGGCCTGCATTTTGGTTTCTTCTCTAAGCAAAATGATGAGACTCTGCAGAACTCTGAGCAAAAGCGTGACTGGATTTTTAAAAGATTGCTGTGAAGGCTGGGTTGGAAAGAGATGACAGGGAGCAAGGCAATGAGCAGAGCAGTTGCAGAAATTCAGGTGAGAAGCAATGGTGGCTAGGATTACAGTGGTAGCAGTGGCAGAGAAAGAGGTGGCCAGGCTCTGCATTAATTTTCAAGGTAGAATCAAAGTAAAAAAAAATGGATATAGATTGGGGGAGAGAAAAATGAGCTCAAAAGGAAGCAAATATGCAGTCTTAGAAGAAAAGACAATTCTGGCATATGCTACAACCCAGATGAAACTTAAGCTAAGTGAAATAAGCCAGACACAGAAAGACAAATGCTTCCTAATTCCAGTTATCTGAGGTTCCTAAAGTAGGCAAACTCACAGACACAGAGAGACAGAAGAGGGGTTGCCATGGCTGAGGAGGGGGATGAAACTGTGTCCTCAGGGAGACGGAATTTCAGTTTTGCAAGATGTAAAGAGTTCAGAGACTGATAGTGCAACAGTGTGAATACGCTTAACTCTACTGAACTGTACACTCTGAAAAGGCAAAGATGATAGGTTTTATGATATGTGTATTTTACCCAAATTAGGATTTGGAAAAAAATTTTTTTTTAAGAAAGCAAATTCTAAGTAAAAAAATGACTCTAAGTATTTTGGCCTGAGCAAATTAAAGAATAGTCTTGCCAATCTTAGATAAAAGCTAGCCCAGGTGTCCCCACTTCTCTCTCTGAGCAATCCACAAAGAAAATCAACCACAGTTCTCTACAGTCGAAGGAATATTGGTTCTCCAGTACTGTTGTTATTCATATGGCTTCCTCTAAGAAGAGAGTTTAAAATACATTCTTTCTGGGATTTCTTCCTTCGGTGCTAATTGTCTTCTACATGCAAACAGTGAGTAAATATATGCTCCTATCTTAACTACACTAGCTTATTACCAGCACAATTATGCAATTCTCAGGTCCTACAAATATAACAGCAGCCGCACTGTGTTATTTCTACATTTTGATTGCTTATTAACATCATAAGCCATTCCTTTAGATTCTAAGAAATTGCTTATAATACCCTTTCATTTACACTGTGTCTTAACTTTTGCCCACTACGTTGTAGTGACTCTTAGCAACCGTAACGAGAAAATACCATTCACATGATTACTTACAACATTTTATCAAGTTGCTGGCTAGCCCTTTAGTGTAGCTTTTCCCTCCATTTTCTCCATGGCTCCTCCCCAACCTGGGGCATGTGGCTTTGATGTCATACTTGAACCCCCACTGCTGCTTTCCTTTCCTATGTGAATCAGCATGGCTTGAGCTATATGAGCATATGCAAGTATCCCTGGCCATTGGCTTTGGGAGGAAACACTTTGGTGCTTCTCTGGGACTTTTTTGGGGGGTGGGTGGGGGCGGCTAAAGGGACTATGTTGGGAAGGTGGGAGATAAGGGGAGTATAAGTAGACATTGCTGTGACCCAAGGTAATTAAATATGACCTCTTGATAATAGCTATTTATTTCAATTTGTCACATTCATGGGGTTCTTATCTTCAGTGTTTCTTTAAGAAATGTTTAAAAATTCTTTAGAATACTATCAATTAAAGTGACAGTTGCATTCTCTGTCGGATTGCACGCTGGATTCCTGCCTTTTTCTAGAGTGCCTTCTTATATTGCTGCAGTGTAAAAACCAAAATTCATATTCTCCAGACTCCTCTGGCATCAGGGTTCTAAAAGTAAATTAGTTCCCATCAGTTACATGTAATCAAGAAAGAGTTAGAAGACAGAAGTTCAAATGAAGTCATCTTTTTGTCTCTTTTAATGGTTTTATTAAAAGACAGTTTTAAAGAAGGCAGTTTTTAATTGATTTTTGTCTCCTGATCCCTGAATTACAGCTATGAGATAAATTGTTGAATTCAATAATGGAGGAGTGGCCTCAGAGGTTGCGGAAGAGTTTCCATGGCCCATCAATTTCTGGGATAGTCTGCAAGAATCCGCCTCATAGCCTACCTTTCCAACATGCCCACAACCATCTAGTTATTTGTATTGTAAGTACAGAAGTGGCTGGATGAAACCCCTGCCTTCCTAAATTGGAGAAGTTTCTGTTTCTAGAACTGAACACTGAATAAGCAAGTGTGCACATGTGCACAAAGAGATGTGTTCAAGGTTGGTCAACGTGGAGTTGTTAGTAATGGCAAAAAGTTGAACAGCACTCAGCAGACTCTGATTATGTTGGTATCATCGTAGCTTTACCGAGAAGTAGGGGGTTTTAGGTACTAATATGACATAGTCTCTAAGTTATATATTTTAAATGAAAGAAGCAAGGTGCAGTGCTGATATGTGCATATATAGTATGCTACCATTTGTGAATATAGATAAAGAAAAGATACAAATGTAGAACAATATATAAGTATGTGAGAAACTGATTATATTATCTGCTTCTGTGGAAAAAACCCAAATCTAGGTGGCTAAACAGAGAAGAGGATACAAATTTCTACTACGGTTTTCTTTGTAGCTTCTGAATTTTGAATCATGACATCCATCCATCCCATCCTTTCTCTCTTATTCTTACTTGTAAATACTTTTCTCCAAAATTCCTGGTCAATTCATGTCTTATCTTGCTATTTCTTTTCCATTTCAATCCTGTAGTTTTGAGTAGTTTTCCAGGCCAAAAGTTAGGGAAGCTTTGAGGAGCAACACCTGAATAGAGTGACAAGGACCAAAGCTCTGATTCCTGGGACTTCGGGCAAAGATACGAAAAGGAGAAGCTGGAAGTCTGGTGGAAGTTGCTCCATGGAATCTAATTAGAACACAGAAAGAGATCCTGGGTGACTATTGTTTTATTGCATGGAAACCTGAACCTAGTCGGGGCCTTCAGAATTATTACTAATTCTGTTTCTAGTCCTTATTTTATACATTGATCCTTCACAACTACACTTATTTTTTCTACAAAGATGGCAATTTGACCTGTTTATTTCACAGGAAGTTGTAATATTGAATGAGCTAGGTCTTACAAAGGGCTAACATGACATGTAATATATAGCTCAAAAGTTTTACATTTAAAAAACAGTATGAAGTGACAGTTCAGCATTTCACATAGACTTTGTGTTCTCCAAACAATGATCCATGCTTTTAAGAACAGAAATCAATAGAGCTACAGCTAATTTATGAAACATTCTAATTAAACGCTCACCTGAAACCAGATAAGAACACACACAGTAGTGGAATCATTGGTGATTGTGGCGAGATAAATCACTTAGAGAATGTCATTGTCGTGCAGTGCTCACAAGGACCACACGTGTGTGGGTGTGAGGTCGATCAATCTATTAGGCTATTAGATTCACTCTTCTAATTTTAATACAGTCATGCGGGAAGGACACCAATAATCACAATCTAGCTAACATTATTATGTGCTAGACAGAGTTGTTCGCTGCTGTATTTATCCCCCCCCACCCCCCGCCATGACTGTGCACTACATGATATCATCTGTACCTACAGGGACACTAAGATTCAGAGAGGCTTTGCACAGCCAGCTGGTAGAGGGTAGCCCAGACGTTGCTGTACGTGCAAGTTTGAACTCGCAATGACTCATTTACATCATTGGTGTCTGTATAGCAGCTATTAACACACTTGGTTTGTTTTTATTTTCCTGACATCCTATGTTAGAGCGGCTATGTTATAGTGGATTCAGAGATGCCCTTTAATTCTTCAGGCTATCTTTTAGGGAACCAGTGGATGGGGTCCATACTGTACATGAGGATACTCTTCTGCATCCCCACCTACTGGCAGGTGGGAAGCCACATTATATAAAAATTCACCATAAATACACTATTTTATGTCTGGGACTTAGATCAAAAATCACATGCATCTGGAAGAACGAAAGGTCTGTAAGCATTAGAGATGGTGTCTGCTACCTCTCTGCTCAGGCAACGTGCTGATCCATTTGCAAGAACAGAACTCTGACTTGGGACATTGTTTGGAGATGGAAGACATAACCCAGGGCCATGTTCTTGGCAAGAGAGTATCAAGTGGAAAGTTCCTGGGTTTCTGGATATTTTGCCATTTCAACTGTGATAGAATATGGGTGTTTTCTTCCATTTCCCTTCATGGATGATGCAAATCTTCATCTACTTAAAATACAATTTGCATATAAGATGCTTTCACTGCCATTTAAGTTCTGGAAACTCCCACATATGACACCTGTAAAACTTGGCTAAGGGAGTTACCCACCTCCTCCCTTATCCCCCATACACAGACACACACAGCCCACAGATCTCTCAGAAGTCAACTGTAATAAAGTTTACCTTGACTAGTACTTACATTTTTACTAGTAACTAATGCAGAAGGCATCGGGAAAATACAGCAGCCTTCATCAGAAACACTTGCTAGAAAGCAAAGCAGAGCCTCAAGGTGCATGCTGTCTCAACAGGCAGCGACCCTATGATTGGCGTCTTGCTTTCTTGCAGTATTCCAGAACTGTGAGTAGGAAAAAGCAGCAGGTGTATCCAGGAAAATTCTACCTACAGGCTTCAGTTCTAGGCCTTTGCTTGGCATCATGGATGAGTGTTTCTGGGGCACAGATTTCTGTATTTTCAGGTTCCTTAACATGAAAGGATACAGCATGCTCTTGCTTACGTCCTTTTGAGGGCTGCTTTGACAACCAGCATTAATATGTAAATGAAGAGAAATGGACAACAGAGGTTGGTTTCAGGGCCCCTACAGATACCAAAATCCTCAGATGCCCAACTCTCTCATATAAAATGGTATAGTATTTGCACATAACTTACACACATTCCCCCATCTACTTTAAATCATCTCTAAATTGTTTTTAATACTTAATACAATGTAAATAGATGTTATACTGTATTGTTTAAGGAATAATAGTGAGAAAAGAAGTCCGTGCATGTTCAGTACAGATGCAAAGATCGTAGGTCTAACTACAGAGTATATATCACAATAACGTAGATTCTTTTTCATATATTTTTGAGCCACAGTTGAGTGGCTTCATAGTTGAGGAACCCATAGATAGAGAGGACTGATTGTACTAATTATCTCTCTTCTCAGATGAGCAAGGCCATGTGTTCTTGCACACGAGGAAAGAAACTATTCCACCTACAGGATTCCATCTCTCCCTTAAAACCCAAAAACAGTTCATGAAAACTAATTCATTCCCCCTCCTTTCTTGTTCAAATAATTTTGTTTGAAGAGAACTCACAGCATTTCCTATAAACGGAACTTTTTTGGTTTTACATCTATCAGTTCTACAAGAAGGTACCGGAAGAAGCAACTAGAATAATAGAAGGGGGGAGGGAATTAGTAAACGTGGTCACTCCCAGAGTGTAAACAAAATTGATCTTCTCAGTGTCAATTATGCTACACTCTTCCTTTCTAGGAAATGTCACTAGCTGTTCCTAGAGATTTGAAGAGGCATATAAATGATAGATCTGAAGAAGCAACTAAATTTATATATATGGTATAACTCTAAAATATTTTAAAACTAAAACACATGAAGTCTTCAATGTTGTTCATCTGCCCCAAAACTTTTTACTGAACAATCCAGCCTCCTTAAGTTAGAAACATCAGTATTGCTTCTGTGTTTTTTCCTGAGCTAAGCTCCTATGAGGATACTTGTTTTATGAGAAAAAACTGATCAACAGATGTAAAGGAAATTAATGGTCTGTCTAGCACTTTATATAGTTAAGTGTTAAGTATAAAAACCTTAAAAACATTAGGTTTTGTTCAGGTTTAAGATTCAAGTTTTAGGAACTAGATTTGCTCACTCTGGGTAGAAAAGATTTTACTGCTAAATGTTACTTTTAGCCCATATAATTCATACACCTTTTCTAAATAATATCTAAAGGAGTAAGTCCTAGATTTTCAAAAAGACCAAAACAAAAATCTTAAGCCAAGAATAATCAGACCTATCCATTGTAATTGTATCCAAAATCAAAAACAAATATATGTTTGTGTAATAAATGTCTATATGTATGTATATATGAATGCTATCTGGGAAAACATCCAACCATAAATGCCTCTATTTTTCATATTACATGGGTGGATACTTTCCCGACAGCCCCCCTCCCACACACACACACGGTATCAAAAATATCTACACACATTTTTAAAAAGGAAAAAACTGTATTAAAATTGTAATACTCGATACTGATAGCAAAAGATGGTTACAAGTCACATTTGACTTCTGCAATTACAAGAAATGCTCAAAATGTTTACCATCTGTGTTCAGACCCTTCTGATTATGGCAAACTGCTACTTTTATACATCTGACCAAAGTGTCCACTTGCCTTGCTGCGCATGCCATTTCAATTTCTTCCCGAAGTATCGCCAGTGTAGCTGGTTTTCTAGGTATGGTGTAGCACATCCTTTAAAGTCCCCCATAGGTAGAAGTCAAGGGGTGCCAAATCAGGAGAACGTGGGGGAAACTCAACCACACCTTCTCGTTCTATCCACCATCCTGGCAAATGGTCTTGTTCTGCTGCAACGACAACCATGCTTCTGCCATTTTCTTTGACTGTCCTGTCTGTCGCAGGGTGACACTAGCATTCATTTGATTAATGCCATTTTTTGAGCAAACATCATACTATATACATTGCTACTGAAATTCAATCCAACTTTGAAAAGTAATACATAGATAACAGCTCTTTAAGTGTGTATACATTTTTGGCACCGCTGTGTATATACAGTGTGTGTGTGTGTGTGTGTGTGTGTACGTACATATCACAGTTAGAAGTAACAATTACGCTCAGTGTTGCTGATACCACCTTTCCATTCTCTAATCTGCTTGACCATAACGTAAAATAGCAGAAGGCATTAAGAATTTCTCACTGGGGAATCTGAAATTTTGAATGGAAATACAAGTAACTGAAAATCTAATGAGAAATACACCAGCCTGCGAGGCTGACGTTTCCAGAGCAGCCGAGTTCCTCTGCGGGTTTTCCCACCTACCCAGCCGTTCCAGACAAACACGGCCATCCTGCCCACAGCTTTCTTGGCTCCCTTGAGTGAGGCAGCGTCTGGTAGTGACAGAGCCATGTAGCCGTACACACGCTCTGATGTACCACGATATAGTTTTATTGGTAAATACAGCCCCTCCTCACTAGAGAAGTCACTGAATGCTTAATTAGGAGGGGTCAAGGGGGACTCAGCTGTGAAAAAGAGAATGGTAATAGTCCTTTAGTTTAATAAATGCTTTGATATCTCCGACCCTCAATTTCCTGATTAGGAAAATGGGCATAATAATACCAATTTCAAAGATTTTTATGAGGATTTTATTTCAAAGATTACTGTGAGGATTAAATATGAAAGACAATAGACTCTTCCTTTATGCTGAAGCCACTAAATTTGTCATCGTTACTGCCCTGTGTGCCTTCATCCGGTCAACGCTACGCACCAGCCTGAAACAAAGTCACTTCCCTGCCAGACGTGACACTCTGTTTCCTCAAAGTTTAGACTTCAAAAAATAGTAAACTGCATTAAACTGTATTTTGAAAGCTCTAACCATTTTATATTCCATAGGTCTTCTACCTCATCAGTGTAAACTCTGCAAAATTGCTTGCCACAATTGCTCTGTCCCTTGTGCAACAGTGAGAATAAATATATATATATATATATATATATATATATATATTTAGATTTTAGTAAGAAGAGAACAACTTACAGAATAAGTACTACCAGAAAAAGTATTCTGTCAATCCTCAGAGGTATTCTGTGCTTCCTTTTTGGGTTTCATTTCCAAAGTCCTCATCCTCTGACGCAGTGATATTCTCTGTCCCCTCACCCCCAGCTCGTCCCAGAAATCATACAAAGCCAATGGATAGGTGACTGCTGACGCTAATATTTTCAGCACGTAGAGGGATCCACCCACAATGTTTGCTTAACTTTGAAAATATTTTTTACCCTCTCCTAGATGGGTGCCAAAACACATTTCTGCCCGAAATCGTTGAGTCATCGGCTATATGTAGGCAGATTTTAACCCACCGTGTGAATTCAAACAAGTTGCTGGACCATTTTTGGTCCATGACTCACCACGGCCTGTCAATTTATATGAATACTCCTTTGTCAATCTGTGGATTGAAAGGAGTTTTCAGTTTGTCAACTGTTGGATGGTTTTATTTTATGTTTTATTTTTATTCTTTTTCACTTTGTGTTTCATCTATGGTGAATGACCAATTTTTATTACATCTAGCAAAAGAATCAAGTAAAGTGAAACATTACCCCCCAAGTTTTCTTCTAGCTTTAACATTTGCTGCCTTTGCTTAAAAGTTGGTACAAATAGCTTTTTTGTTTATTTGATTGATTTAGGAAAAGCACAGATTAGTACAGGTATAGGCAGGTCCTTTGAGGGATGGCAATGAAAATTAACCAAGGTTGTTTACCTCCAGTAGAGGAATTGTGAAGTTTATAATGAAAACAGAGTGAAGATGGGAAGTCAGAAGGCATAAATCCTCATAGAATTTATGAAATAGAGGAATTAGAAGGAATGTGTTAATTTTCCAAGACAACTCTTCAAGGAAGAAAATGTTTTTATTCCATTCATTTTATCTCTGTTGTTGAATGAAAGTAATTTTTGAATAAGAACTGGGAATTTAGCAGGTAACTCTCGTTGCTTAAAATCGACAAACAGTTCCTCCTAGTTATTATTTGATTTCATCTCCATATTTGACACCCAGATCAGTACACATTTATGGAGAGAAGTTTCTCAATAAATATTTGTCAACCTGATAAAGAAATAAAGCTTGTTCGTTTCCAAGAGGAGTATAAAAAAATGACCTCATCTGTTATTGTCATTTATCATGTGAGAATTCTCAGTAAAAGAATGAGAAAAACTAAGTAAAATTCCTCATCACTACAGGCGACAAAAGTAGAGGTGTGGCCTACAGATGAAACTAATTTTTAAAAGGCACTTCAAGAGAGTAAACATAAAGGTAATATTACCTTTTTAATGTTTGAACCAATAAGCATTTATTTACCAACTATTGTTTTTAAAGTACTGTAAAAAGAAACTCGAAAGAACTGGTTGTTTGGTGCCAAAACAAATCTTACAGAGATGGCATAACATACACAATAATGACACATAAAATGCAGTGAAAGCAAAGACCTATGTGCAGTATTTCTACTTGAATAAAAGAAATCATAGTAAGAAAGAAATCAGTAGACCTGGGATTAAAAAGGAATTTTGGAAGCAGATAGTATTTTGTGTCAATCTTTAAGGGAAAATAATCTTATAACCCCTTAAACCTCCTACCTAGGAATTATGATAGCTTGTATCATACTGAATATTTCCCCAAAAGAAAAAAATGAATTTTGGGAGAAGAACATTGTTAAAGTATTTTTTAAAAAAGTAAAATCAGGATTTTCATGCAAATATGAAATGAATATATGTCAAAGATTTTATTCAACTCATTAATTAATGAGGGAACTAGTAAAATGTTATGAGCAGGTCTAGAGCATCTGAGAGGCTAGTCATATATGCAATGAAATATGGAACTGTTCGGGTAAAATATCTGGGTTCAACATAAAACTGGTTTATTTCTTACAGAGTAGTGAGCCATGTCCTTTGGAGATGTCTCTGCCGTAGGAAAGAAATGATTTGCATCTACCCCAGACAAAAATCTCCCAGTTAACTTCAGCTCTGCAGAGCTGGGAGAGAACACAACCTCTAGAAAGTCCAGCTTCCCCAGCTCTGAAGGCACAGTCAGTAGTCTCTTTTGCTGTCCAAGAGTTTTATAGACATTTTCTCACAGCATTCATACATTTTGATTTAGCAAACCTCCCTCAGTACAATATGTTAAATGAATTCAATGAGCATTTTTTCAAAATTGCTTCTAGTATCAGCTTGTTTGTTTGGAAGAGGGGCAAAAAACATAGAATCAGGAAATTACAGATGGTCACAATCTACACTTTAGAGTATAACTTCTACTTTAATGAAATATTTAGGTGTCACAAAACACACCCACATACACACAAAGTAAGGAATGTAGAACAAAGAGAAGAAAAGTCCATCTTCTCTGCTATTATGCACTCCAGTAGCTCTTAGTACATCACATGTGACTGAATAAGAACGATGTAAATGTAGTACCAAGGAGTGACTATCCACCACCTTTCCTCCTTGTAACTGAAGACAACCGCTTGGCATTTTTCATGGATAAGGATGGAAAGTTTATGAAGCCACCTTGGGGATATATGTAAATTCGAATCGGAAACTGTCAGGGTAAGACACTGCTGGAGAGGAACTCAAGCCTCTCCCTCTCTCTCCCCTGTTATTTGCTCCCTTCCCCCTCCTTCTCTTATAATATTTATTTCTTATCTCTTTGCTTCCTGTTAAGTGTGGCATCTGTCTTCTCAAACACAAAGAACAAAGCCATTAACCTGACATATTTCATGTAGAGTCTACAGAGAATTCAAATAATTGGGATCTCCAATTACCATTGCCTATGTTGGGAAAAGCCCTTTGTATCATGACAAGTTGTGGGTTCCTATAAGCCTAAATTAAGTGCTTGTTGGGTCAGGTGCTTTTCTAGTATAATCAGTACCTATTTGTGTTCAAAAGAAACTTAGCTTACTTTACTGTGACATGAAGGTCAAGTGTACTTTCAGGCAGAGAAGAACACTGGGCATGATGGCCCTGTGACGTGTCCAAGATAAAAATCTAACAAATAGATTTCATTCCTTGTTACTTTCTGCACATTTAAAAATAATTCTTATAGCATGTACATAGTATCTTTTAACTTTCCTTTTATTATAAACAAAAACACACATTCAGTTTAGAAAACAGAAATTATAGGTGAGTAAAAGTCAGAGCCTATCATTCTGGCACATAGAGACCACCACTGTTAAAAATTTGTAAGAACATATCCATGTAATGTTTGTATAAATAAACATAACTGATATATATATATATATGTATATATATATACATATATATATATATATGCATGCACTGTGTATATGTACACATATGTAATGTATATATACACATATACTGTTCTATCACTTAACAATAGAATCGAAATTTACTTCATCTCATTCAATATTCATCAATAACAATCTTAAGTCTAGTTAGTATCCCAATGTATGATTCCAATTTGAATTAAGGATTATTTACTTAGGCTTCATTCATAAAATTGTCAAGTCAGAAATAAATCAGATTTTAGACAAGCGATACACATACATTACCCTCCAACATGTCTATGACAATCTACATGCCCACAGGAAGTGTGTAAGAATGCTTTTCACTACAAATGATAATTTTTAAAAGGCTCCATTTTTAAGTTGCAGTTTTTTTATCAAAGCAATATTAAATATACATGTAAAAAGTATAATGACAAATAAACCTATGAAAAATATTAAATTTTTCTTTTGCGATTTGCTTAGGCATACCAACTTTGTTTTGATTTGTAAAAGGTTTATTTATCATAATGACATTGATCCATTATCTGACATTACAGCAGCAAGTATTTTTCACAATT
Organism: Lyroderma lyra; assembly: GCA_004026885.1. Taxonomy (NCBI): domain Eukaryota; kingdom Metazoa; phylum Chordata; class Mammalia; order Chiroptera; family Megadermatidae; genus Lyroderma; species Lyroderma lyra. Next base: position 141,866 of record PVJL010003640.1, read on the forward strand.
TATCATTTCCTCCTTAATGTATTTTTCACAATTTATCATTTTCCCCTTAATGTATTATAAAAAGAATTTTAAATGTTTATGGAATCAATATTATATTTTTCCTTAACCTATTAAAGTGATAAATTGTATTAATATAGATCCTATTTTAAATCGCTTTCTATCTTGAAACCAATCTCACTTTGTAATTATTTATTTTTATTTAACCAATCACATTGTTGAATTCATTACTTTTAAATGTATAACAAAGTGTAATATGTGAACATAGAGGTGCACAACTCCAAGTGTATACAGCTCAATGAATGTGCAGATTCCATCACTTTGTAACCAGCACCCAAATCAAGACAAAGCTCATCACCTGCACTAGAGAAGCCCCGCCCCCCGATGTTCCCCTCCAATCACCACCCTCATCACGAGAAATCAATATCCTAATTCTCAGGCTACAGTTTGACTATTTTTGTTATCAGACAAAAAATTCTCTTGCCCCACCAATAAAAGTACATTTTAAAGCTGATTAAAGAAAAAAATATAAAATCAGAATTAGCCCATAACAATGTTAAAGATGTGAATGAGCAATTGAAATGGTGTTACAAAGAAAAGACCGGGTCCAGAAAAGTTTACAAGGCAAATTACACCAAATATTTCAGAAAGAGATAATTCTAATCTTAAATGAACTTTTCCAGGAACTAGAAAAAAGAGGAAAATGACTCAACTTATTTTGTGTGACTAACATAATACTGACACTCCAAATTTGCAAAGCAAAGTACAACAAAGAAAAATGGTAGGCCATTTACTTTGATGAACATAGATACAAAAATCCTAACCAAAACATTCCGCTGGCCGATTCCTCAATATGCTCACAAGCACATATATCATTTCCTTAGGTCCTGTGTGTTCAAAATAGTTTTTTTCTTTCTTGATCCCTGAAGGATAGTTTGCCCAGATATTTATTATATTTCCTTGCACATCTTGTAGGTGTTCCCATACTGTTTTCTGATAAAACATGGCTGCTGAGAGGTCAGATGCCAGCCTTCATTGATTTCCTTGGAAAGAACTTGGTCTTTTTGTCAGAAGCTCAGAAAAGTTTATTTTTAGTGTCTAATGAATGCTAGGATATGCTCCAAGTTGACAATTCACTGTACAGATTAAGTCTTCTGTAATTTCAGGAAAACTTCTTTGAATTATATTTTCAAATATTCTGCTCTATTCTATTTTTGTTGTCATTGTTTAGGATATTTATTTATATATTTATTGAATTTTCTCTAAGTTGATTTTATACCTATCAATTTTTATCAGATTTGGGACGGGCATCTGTTTCCTTATATCTGCATAGATTTTTTAACTTCTCCATTTCTATCACCTATGTCCCTTTTGTAGTCGTAGTTGCTCAATCCTGTACGTCAATAATTTATCTTCATGTGGCACAGTTTTATTCTTTTTGAAACATTTTTTGAGTTCTCTTAAATATCTTTGACATCTTCTTGCTAGTTAAGCCATTTCTTCTTAGTTTTTACATTTCGGCTTCATAATTGGCTCCTCTTTTTTTGTATTTTTGGATGCTTTCTTTTTATTTCTATTTTTTTTCAATAGTCTTGTGCTTTTTCACTTCCTCTCCTGTATTTTTGTTTGCAAAACAATTTTGAATTTTATCTACTATTTTCTTACAGTACTTCCTTTAGTTTGTGCTTGTTTTGTTTGCTTTTGTTTTTATTGAAGATGTTAGATATTCCTAGTATTTTAGTCAGAAGGGGGATTCTATGGAATAAAGGTATAAGAGGTGAGTGAAGTGGTTTTTCTGATTTCTTAGCTCAAAGATTTTCTCTTTGTTTTATTATCTGGTACTTATTTATGTTTTCTGTTTATTAAGTGGCACTTATGTATGGCAATGTTTTCTCTAGTTCTTACTTCCTGTCATATTCTATTAATAGAAAGGCTACTTAGTTTTTTAATCATGGCTACTACTTTCAAAGGACACCTCCGTATCCAGATTACAATTAAAAAAATGAGCTATCAGGTCACAAAAGACACACAGGTGTTAGAAGTCTGAATAGTTACAATATCTGGGGGGTGAGGGTAGATGGAAACTGTAAGATGGTACGAGGACAGATTCTGGGATAATACTCTGTTTCTTGATCTAAACACTGGGTTTGCAGCTGGGAGCAGTAATTCACTTTGTAAAATGTTATTAGGTAGTAATATAATTTGGGCATTTTTATATATGTGTATTCTATGATAAAATGTTAAAATATCTGAAATCAATCTCTAGAATAGAAATAAAGTAGAAACCTACAAAACCCCAGGGTGGGAAGAAAAAGTTAAAAAAAAAATAGAGACAGAAATTTTAAAAATCATGTGAACATAAACAAAAATATGATGTTAATAATTTTAGACAAATTGAGTAAGCACATGTCATGTTGGAGGGAAATCCATTTTATATAATTTGTGAAATATTTATTGAAAACAATATGACAAAGAAAAAATTTAAGTAAATGGATATGCCATAAGAATACTAACATAAAGAAAGCAAGAAGGGCAGTTATGACCATAAAGCAAGATAGAATTCAGTTTTCAAAAAGTAAGCAAAAATAAGAGAGCTATTACTATTAAAATGTAAGAATAGTCTACTAAAGTAATAATAATAATTTAATTCTAGAGATCAAGTTATTTATCTTTTTATTTTTAATTTAGAACCTTTAAGTTCTGGTCTCTTAGGTCCAACTTGTTAAGGTTCAAGATTTCCAAGTAAATAACATCTTCCTTCTCCATCTGTGTTCTGAACTAATGCAGAAATAAAAAAGAGTCAGACAAATGGACACTACATATCAAAGCTGATATTGGAGAAAATGGCTTTTTCCTGTGGACACCCAGGCAAGTGAATCCTGATAATGGACACTCCTGTCAAATCAGTCACCAGTAGCATTAGATACGGCAGGGCTGCTCACATATCCATGAGGAATTGGGCTAAACAATCTCTACAGAAAGGGCAGTGACAAAAGGAGGAAAGGAAGAAGCAGAACTGTGCATGTCCAGTTCTTCACTCCCAAGACATTCATTGCTGAACTTTCTCCCCAAGGGAGAAATGAGTGAGGAGGCCAGAAGGTCAGTGGTGATATGCTAACGACTGAGCCTCCACTGGGCAAAGACTGCTAATTGTCACAAATACCAATATCCACTTTCTTCAATAATATATGTTTTTACATTTTTCTGAGATTTACTAGGTAGATGGATGTTCAACACTACATCTCCAAAGTCTTCCTTGCAACTTGATGAGGACATATAACTAAATTCTGGCTGATGAAATGACAACAGAAGATATGCCTGGTCAAGCCTTTCAACATGTATGTACTCAACTGGCTGGGAGAAGATGAAAACTTTCGACCAAGCTTGTCCAACTCATGGCCCATGGGTCGCATGCAGCCCAGGATGACTTTGAATACGACCCAACAAAAATTCGTAAACGTTCTTATAACATTATGAAAATTATTCACAGATCTTTTTTATAAAGCTCATCAGCTATTGCTAATGTTAGTATATTTTATGTGTGGCCCAAGGCAATTCTTCTTCTAGTGTGGCCCAGGGAAGTCAAAAGATTGGACACCTCTGTTTAGACTCAAGAATTATAGTTCAGAGGTGAGCACTTCAGCTGTCTTTAGCTCTGCCACCCTCAAGCTACCATATTTCTGGCTGTCTTGGTTATAGCTACTTTGTCTCTGCCCTAAGTAATACAAATTAGGTACCTGAAAGTGGAAAAATGTCAAAATGTAAGCTTAAGAGCATTAGTTTACCTATTAATTGGTAGACAGTGATGGCAAAGACATTGCATAGTCGAAGTTGATGATATTGTGTGATGATAAATTGTCACCTTCACAGGGTTACAAGGTTGACTATATGCCCACAGAGTTCTATAATTTTAGCAAAACTCATTGTGTGTGTTGGAAGCTCCTTACTGCTTTCTACAAATTCCTACTCAGGTTAATTACAAGGGGCGGCTCTGAAAAAAACAGGTATAGTTGGAGAAAAGTTCTCAAACTTCACAATCTTAAATGAAGAGTTTTATACCAGATAATGGAAGGCAACCAAGCATTGAAAATCAATTTAAGAGTGCAGTGTCCCACTGAAGCCAAGTTCCAGGTGGCATCAAGATAGCCGAAATAAAACTGAAGTAGAAAACGATGGGTCAAGCAAAAGGCAATTTAAAAAAGAGGTAAGCTGGAGATTTTGATAATTCTTCTAGAGTCTTTGGACATATAGACAAAAACCTTACTAAGTCACAGAGGGCAATTATATTACAAAAAAAAAATAATAAAGTATATGCCTGACCTTCAAAAGCGTGTGACTGTTTCATCCTCTGGACTAATCCCCTAGAGTCAAACCAAATCAGCAGGAAGCAGGTGGTAAAAGCTTTTCAACTTCCTGAACCAACTTCTAGTGTGGCTACAAAATATAATGGAATAATAATGTTTGTCCTCAGAGGGTAAATCCACAGGCCACACTGCATAATGGACAGGGGAATTCTGCTCAGGGAGCAGAATCCATATTGAAAGGAAGAAATGTCTCCATGATCAGAGCAGGGGGTCAATGCATGTTCTTCCCAGCAAGATTTCTTTAAAGCTATGGTGCAGTGACTGCTGTATGCTTCCTGTTCTTCTGTCTTCCAAATAAGAAATCATTTGAAGTTAACTAGTTCAAACTTATCACTGTATATTGGGTGTGTAGGAGGGCTACAGATAACACATCAATAGGGTCATAAATCCCATGGCTACAGGGAGCAATATGTTGATCTGGACACAATCAGTGTATAGGACTTGGGGTTGTCTCTCCTGGGGAACTGGAGAATGTTCTAAGGGTGGAAAGGTCATGCCTGGAACTGTGGGAACCAGTGGCACAGTCTCTAGCAGTGACAGCTAGTTGTCCACTCATTTCCATTCCTCCCTTCTTCGATTAGGTACCTCCTGAATTATAGCTGTCCATATATACTAGATAAAGAATTAACATCCAGCATCTGGAGAGAGTTTCTAAAATTGAGAAATATAATAAGGAAAAAAACAACTTAAAGAAAGAACTCAAATGGGGTTCTTCTGGTGAAAGATGGCCAATGGAACCCACAAATTACCACTGAATCCCTCTCCCACTCCCCGCCTCACCCTCTACAGTATCAAAAACTGGAGCGAAGGGGTAGAAGAGAGGGAGAAACGCAAATCACAGGAGGTAACGGGCAGGAGGCGAGAAGGACAACAGTATTTTGGAAGCTGGGAAGCCACAGACAGTGATAACTGTTAAAGGTGGCATAATCCTCGCAAACGGAACCCTAAACGAGCAGGAAAGCGTCACTACTTATGCTGCAACCCCCGCCAAAGACTTAAGAATGGCAGCTGAAAGCAGCTCAGTAGGTGAGGCTAAAAGTGGAGTTAAAACAAAGGATTATTTAAAAGTCAGGCCAGGGAACAATACAAGAGCTTTCTGGAAAAATTGAAGCCGTAAATGCCTCTATTTGTCATGTTACCTGGCTGGGTACTTTCCAGACAGCCCTGGTAGTTAATGTGTGACAGTCTCTTCCTTCACTTCACACAACAGGCACCCAGTACATGCCCTGGCTTCTCCCTGCCTCCTTTGCTTTCTTTTTTCTCTCTCCTCAGGGCTTCCTGTAAGGACTGAAGCGGTATTCCGTGCAGAGGGCGAGGTAGGCCTCACACCAGGAAGTGCCGCTGAGGCCGGAGGCCGGCTCTGAACGCAGGACGGTTACCTGTGTCTACACGGTGAGCGCTCAGAACTCCGAACTACTTTTTACATGAAATCTTGGTCTCACAGCACTCCTATATCTTCCGGTTTATTTTTATTTGAATTGATTTAATAAATGTACGTGTGTGTGTGTGTGTGTGTGTGTGTGTGTGTGCTTAAATATATTTGCCTTGCACTCAAATTGAAATATTTTATCCCTTCACGTGGTTGCTTAATTCATTTATGTTTTTTAAATAAGTTATTTATCTTGTCTTACTTACATCTGATGTATTGTTTTACACACGTTTCATGTTTTTAATGCTGCCTTGATGTTATTTTTGTCACCAATTTTCTTGTGTTCAAATATACAGGGTCTGGCAGAAGTCACACCCTTTGTTATGAGCTGGTACTCTCTACCAAATCTTCTATCACAAAACCATAAAGATGCAATACTGTAACATAACAAGATTTTAACTACTTAAAAAAGGGTGTTCCTGCTGTCGGACCCTATATTTTCTTTGCATCTATATTCTGTTTCTGGAAGGTGTGTTCCTTATTTGCATTCTTTATTTATGTACCCTTAAAACTTAAAAGGCAGCATTAAACATGTATTGTAATTAAAATCAAAGAGCCAAGAGTGAAATGATGTAATTTGTGTGTTGTCTTCCTTCTTAAAATGTGTTAAATTCCTCCAACCTTCTCCTGACCTATGTTAGACTAATCTAGGATTTTAAATGCAGAGAACTGTTCTTCCATCTTTCCTTTAGGTAAGGTCTATTTTATATTGAGAGTAAATTTTGCTGGTTTTATTCACTTTTAAACATTTATAACCATTTGATTTTTATACATTTAACTAGTTTATCACTCAGAATCCAACCAAAAAGACAAAAAAAAGACAAAGAAGAAGAACCATTTTGTCTTAGGATACAAAGAATTTAAGGCAAAATTGGCTGCACAGGAAAGGGCAGGCTGAGAAGCCATGTAAAAGGCAGTGGAATAACTCAGAGATTAGCAAAAGCAAAGAGCCACGACTGTCCCTAGGCTGGAGGGCTGGACAAGGTCACCCATGCTGGTCACAGTTGGCTTGTCCAGAGACAGCTGGAGCCACCAAGGCAGTGCAGACACTGCCAGGTACACTGCAGAGGAAGCTACTTTCCTTCACTCTTTTAACCTTCCATGAGGGCCAATTACTGGCTAAACCTCAGCCAGAAGCCAGCTGACAAGGGGGGTTGACAAGAGTAAGGCCCATATGACATATGCGGAGCAAGGAGAGGGCCAGAAATGAACCATGGATCTGAGGGCCAAGTGGCCTAGGGCTTTCACTGTCGTCTTCCTTCTACTACTCAGCATCGATTCTCACTATTCTATTCCCATTCAGTTATTACGTTTCCCACCTAACAGAATGCACCTACCCATTGCACACATGTAGATAAACCCACCCTCTTCCCAACAAGGGGAAACACTAAGAACCATCAGTTTTTCAATCTCCAAGATCATCAGTCCTTACCACTCATGTTGAGATATGATTCCTTACAGAACACGACCTGTGAATTAGTTGGAGTGCCAATACCACCTCCTATGCCAAACAGCCGTGGAAGGAGAAGGGCGAACAGTTACTGAGCACTATAGGGTACATACAGAGCTGCTAGAGTTCTTGAGTCCATCCCTAGTTCCAATGCCGTGTTTGTGGGTTCCTTCTTCCTCCTGCCATTTCGTTTCCCTTGCCTTCAGCAGTGCCTCAGCTGGTTGGTGTTTGTAACTGGTGGGATCATCTAAGTCTTAGTTCCTAAAGCATCTGCGTCCTTAGATGCCACCTTTATCGGGATGCTCTGTCCTTCCACTGACATTGACCATCAAACATGGCGTTACTAAGAGGTATCCCAGGTAATTCCTAAGTTACAGAGACAATACCAGCTGCTCCTCTTTGTAAAAGCAGCCTAATTGTCCCCTTTGTAATTGTGATCAATCATCTAAGTTCCTTCTCCATCTGTTGATTCTGTAGTTTAAAAGGCCCCAAATATACTAGGGAGTCACCTGAACTTCTAGAGTGATGGGACCCCTGTGGCTTCTTCTACTGGAAACGTTCATGACGGGAATAAGAACTCCCTGCGACGTAACTCTTGCAGTAAAATCAGTTCCTGGATCAGAAGCAACGTGGGGACAGTATCATGACACATAGGGGTTTTCCTAAGTCCTCAGCTGTCTGCAGTAGAAGTTTTGTAAGGAACGAAAATCCAAACTCAGAGTAAGTACGCCCTCCGTAAGGACAAATAAACTGCCTTCTCTGTGACGGAATGCAGGCGATGTAATTGTTCCACCACGAGAGGGTTAGCTGGTTGCCCAGAAAACGGGGTTCCATCAGCTCCCCAGACTTGGCCGCCAGCAGGGGCAGTGCCCATATCAGCCTTGACGCGGGGGAAGGCCGCATTGTTGATCCGTGCAAATCTCCCAAAGCGGTTGTATACGCAGCTATAGGACAGCTGGGGAAGGCGGTTACCTGCATTCACGGGAGGAGCCAGCTAATTTAACACATGTTTGAAAGTGTCTTTCGCAGTGGCTATATGTTTATGAGAAATCACATGGGGCACGATACCCTCCCCCTCTGTACCCATTATAAGGTGTCCATCCACATACATCTTCTCCAGCTGCCTTCATCATCAATTATTCAATCCCAGTCTTTCCACGTCTCTGACCAACAGCCAAGCCATTAGTTGCCACTGATGAATGAGATCCTCGGGCCATGCCTCCTTCCAGGCAAAGTGAAAAATTATATGTATCCTGGTCTTTTTCTTCACCAGATGGTCACCTCTGAGTAGGCATGTGAAACAGCAAAAGAGCATTTCCAGCTGGTGCCAACGTATTCCGCAGAGCTCTCTAGAACAAGGCCTAAGGTGCTTTTTTCTCTCTATGTCAGCTATTTGCAAGAAACTCTCCAAGAAACTACAGGTGTGGGCAGAAGGAAACGGGACAATGCAGCAGCACGAGTAGTTGTCACGAGAGCCTGAGCACCTGTCCACACAGTTTTCTTTTCTCTTCCACACCTTCATGATCTAATGTATATCATAGTGCTTCAAGTTCATAATCATTGTTCCTGCACAATATTATGGATAAGTCTGATAACACCTAAGGCCTGGTGAGCATCTAAGGTTGCATGGTGCCTTGGTGTCCAGTGCTCTAACACTCAGCCTCTACCCGGTCTCAATAGCAACTCAGGAAGGTGCTTCTCAACATAAAATCATTATCAGCAGAAGAACTTTCCCCCAAACCCTAGGAAATTATGTCATGTCTCTTCTAATGTAGCTTGACAGAGGTTCCATACGACATCCTTAATTATCATTGATTGTTGGAGCACCATTGAATCTGATTGCTATCAGGGCAGCTTACAGTAGCCTGAACCTGTTGTAGAGCATTCTTTTGCTCTGTTTCCCTTCAAAACATACACCATATGGACTACCTCATGAATGCATCAGAGCATCACTCCCAAAAGACCTCCGATGAAGTATGCCGAGTCTTGGGCTACCTTCTTTTTTGTTTGTTTGTTTTTTGTTTTTTGTTATGTTAAGGGTTTTGTTTTATTCATTCAGCCACCCTGATGGAGCATATAATCCATTTTTTTTTTTTTTTGAATTCTCTTTCTATCTCTTTATATTTAGCTTCCCCCGCTCCTCTCCCACCCCCTCCCCTTTCTCCCCTCCCTAACCCACTCATCCCCAAATAAACATTAAACTATTGATTGTGTCCATGGGTTATTTGTTTGTTCATTTCTTTTTTCTTTGCTTTCAGTTTTATATTCCGCATATGAGTGAAGTCATACAGTTCTTTGTTTTTTCTGTCTGGCTTATTTCACTTAGCATGATGATCTCCAGGTCCATCCATTTTGTTGCAAATGGCAATATTTCATCTTTT